>QQSS02000016.1:120995-282118 GCA_003687565.2 Craspedacusta sowerbii | reverse complement strand
TGGCACATTCCTAATCCCAATACAGCCATCACAGAACTTTTCTCATATTAGTTAGGAGCTGCTTTTCCCTTCATATTAAAAATACTTTTCTTTGTCGCTGCAAGAGGTTGGATTGCATAGGTCTGCTAAAACGATATCTTTGAGTGGAACTATTTAGCTCTATATTAAGTTTAACATAGGCCAGGTGCTTAAATTTATATATTTCCTAATGAATTCTTATGCTCAATAAGCTGAATTGCTTTAAGTAAAATTCCCTCATTGAAATTCTTGTTCTTAGATAGGCCTGATAGTAAATTATTGAAGATTTAATCCAGCTTATTTAATTAGGCTTAATGAATTGCCATCCCTGATATCTGGTTTTCAAGACAATTGAAAAGACTTTAAATAACTAAATTTAAATTGGCAGCCCCTGCAATGCAATTTAAAGAGTCAATTGCAGTCCTTCTAGTCATTTAAGGCAAATTCAATTAAGTCTATTTTTATTTCTAACCACTAGTCTTTCCAAAGATTTAGTCAAATATTGGATTAAGGACTATATCCAGTCCACTTTCAATAGAGAGCGGTATATCTTAAATTCCTCTTAGTATTTTATTCACAGAATATACAAATATGTGAGCTTCATGACTTTATATTAGCTGCTATTTCATTATTGCGAAAATATGCTTGACAACTGAACACCCTACAGTTCTTATGATGGATATTAAACAAGTTCTTGCCCCCTCTCTTACGTCAAAATCTTTTTTGCGCAGTGATTTGATAATTCTTAAGATATAACCTGGCGCTTAATCAAGGTAGCAGGAGAGAGACTGTTTGAAAAGTATTTTAACAATGATCAAATTGATTTGTGTTTCTAATTTGATTTTCTTTTACTTTTTGAAATCCTTTGCCTTAACAAGCAACTGGTTCAAGTATCTAATGACCTTTGTTTTAATAAAATTGTTGACTCCGTTTTAGGATTAGCGTTATTTCGATGCCTATAACTTTTTATCCATAATGAACCTTGTTTATTCAACTCCTTTTAGTTTTATTAACTAGCTGAGGGATTCGGGGTTGGCTGGAATCTTACTTATTATTTCATCAATTATTTGATAGCCCATTGCTCCTTCGCTTTTAAATATGAGTTTCCTCAACCTTTTTTTTATTTAGGCTTCAGACTGATTGGCCACTATATTGGAGTAAATTGAGATAGCCTATCTGCTAACAATATGCCACTGAGTCTTTAGTCCTCTCTTGATTTTTTTAGATTAATTTAGATAACCTCTGAGAATAGCCTACATATATGGCAACAACATGTGCTAACACCTCTATTTTAGCATGATAATACCTCTTAATCTTTTAATTTGACTGAGAGAGATGATCATTCTGATTGGATTGCTTTAAGCAGTCAGTATCTAGCAGAGTGATTCATGATCACTAGTCGGCCATTGGCCTACACGTTTATAAAACTAATAAATAGCCAACAGAATCTAACTCATCGATTTGAATTAGTGCTAATTATTCACCGATCTTTGTTGTCTTAAACTACACTTCTATTCTATTTCTCTTACTAATGAATACCTCTAATTTTCAGCTTAATTAACTAGCTTCGTCAAACTGTCAAGTGCACTTTGTCTCAGGATAAGTGAAGATTGTGAAGCAAAGAATATCAGGTTGTTTGCGAGAAGCCTGAACTAATCCTATGAGTGCGGCTAAACTTGAATGTATTTTGAAAAATTAATTTAATCAAAGGAGGGTTCGAGAGTGTTGTTCAATAAAGTGTTGATGGATAATACAGCGTTTCTAACCTACAACGATATATTTAAGCATTTAAAAATTACCTTTGCTAAACTATATCGCAGGTCTTTGTTTTCAGAAAGGTAGAAAAGTTACTGGAATTTTGCCAAAAAGGGATTAACATCTAGTTTTTATTAAAGCTTGTTAATCACTTTTGACATGAGTTCAGATTCCTTGTCTAATTGTTTGGCTGATTTCTACTTATATTTAATAAAGAGCCTATTACATGCACTTTAAACTATTTTATTGGCTGCCTAGTTGCTGAGACTGAGTATCACCTAGTCAGGAAGTATTTGAAGTAATTAGAAAATTGGATTCTTGAATTTATCTTAAATATTTATTGAAATTATTGCCTAGAGAAAAGAAAGTGAGGGAGTTAAACCCCTCTCCAGCAAAGATTGTGCGAGTTTGCCTAATAGACCAACGATCTTTTAGTTAATATCTCTGTGTCTGGCCAGAGTTTCAAGTTGTTCTAAAATTTTACTGGACAATAACAAATTAGACTTGCTTTCTATTGATTAGCTAACAATTTGTAGGATAGCTGGCATTTCAGAAAGAGACTGTTTGTTTAAATCAGCGAGCTTATTAATAAAGATTCTTTAGATTTAGGATAGAAATGGAGTGGTTGGTATGGAGAAGTGATGAATGTATTTGCAAATTGCCTTGATACTGGCCCTGTGAATTGATTTTTATAATTTCGGATTATTTTCCTTTCTCTAGAAAGACTAGATCATTAAAGATTAGATAAGAGCAATTATGCTTTTACCTTGAAGCACTTGGTTCATCTTTTAAATCAGGTCGACTAGCACTTCCATGAGGAAGACAAGCCTTCTTGTTTCAAGTAGTCTGACAAATTCAATCTATCCGATTTGTCTGTCATATTTGAAAAAGGCGTAGAGAGCATTCTAGATGAGGGAGATTTCCAAGTCTTCCACTAGTAAAGACTAGAATACTCTTCTTCTAATCATTCCTTACGGACTATTCAAAAATGAGACTTTGTAAAGGATAAAAAGGTTCTGTTAAACCTCTGACATCTTTATGAGATTCTACACATGCTTCTAAGCTTTGTTTTTTTTCATTTCGAATTGCTAATCCATTTCGCTCCTTCTCTACCAACTCCTGCTTTTTATTCTCTGCTTTTCGGCAATCCTTAAAATCGGCTAGTGGAGTTTTTGGTTAAGCAAACAAAGCGGATTGGGTAAGATGTTACACGTCTAGGCTAGCCTAATAAGGGAAATCAATTTCTTATTGGGAAAAATAATTTTCTTATAGCGGGGATCGCTGATTTATTTGAAAAGTTTATCGCAATAGAAATTCAACTTGCTGTTACACCAATTCTTCAGATCTTAGATTTTTTTATGTCTGTTTACACATTCACAAAGTCTGTCAAATATTTTTATTATTGACTACTAATCTAATTTATCTGCTTAGCTTTTCCATTAGACTTTTTCCTCTTAAGTAGATATTTTTAGCGAAGAGAGAATATCGTAAAGTTTGAGATTCTACAGTATCAGCTCTTGAAACCGCTTGGAAATAAGCCATAGTTATTTGGAGAGTGCGATTGCAGCTTTTGCAAAGGGTTAAAAATCTTATTTGATAAAATGAATAAGGAGATGAGATAGTAAGTTGAGATCTGTGAAATTGAGAGACTTAAGTTTAAGCTGCAGATTTACAAATATTAGTGAGAACTTTCTATCCTAAAGCACTTATGAATCTAGTTATAAGGCTTTTTTCAGTTATTGGAATACTTACTTCGATTGAAATTAATTTTAAACAAGGTTAAACAGTCTCCCTGACATTACCTTGCTCTTGGCTCCAAGCAAGCAGTCGAATTATATGCTTTCAACTGCTTTATCATTGACACATAACCCTGAAAAAGCAATCAAGTAAGAGAATTTAATATTGAAGGGGAAGAGAGATAAAAGACAGCATGAAGCCTCAAACATATTACGGTCTTTAACGTTGACAAAGATGTGCTAGAATTACTCGAGATAGGATTATTATGATTTCATCAGTCGTAGATGCTATTTTTCGTAGTTTTAAAATAACTCAATTGCATGTCGTACCATCCCATCGGATATACCTTAAATTAGAATCTTGATACTGCTCTTTAGTAGACTGTAAGCATTCGCTTCTTTAATAGTCGTCTACTTATCCTCATCCTTTATATTGTACTTGAAGTGGGCCTTGCTCATGCAGTAGAGCTTGTACAACTCTGCTAATTTCAATTGCTATAGCTTAAAGAAATAAAGCTGTTTGCAAATATCCCTGGCAGCCTCCCTTTCATCTATGCAAGAGTCTAATAAATTGAGTAATTCTTATTTTTACAAATTGATCAACTACTTATTATTAAGCTTGCCCCAATTTTTGCTTTTAATACAGAGGAGAATATGATGAGTCCCAATTGGTTACTTATTGCAAGAAATGGCTTGCCAGTATTATTATAAGATCTACTGCACCAATATACTATTCCAGCCTAAAGAATTTCCTATGAGGTTGATTAATTTCACAAAAAAGTTCAAGGTGACAATAGTCTTAGGCTATTTAAGCTGCAATTTAAGTAGCTGGATCAAGTATTATTGAAACTAGTGGAGGTTGACCATCAAAGCAGGTTGGTCGGTAGGTATGTTAGTTATTTTGTTGAAAATAGATTAGACAACAAGGGAAAGGATTTAATAGCCAGTCTAACATTAAAGGCAGTGATTCAGAAGGCTTTTGATAAATATCAATCCTTTTCTGGATATAAACTTTCCAGGCCCTCTTATGGTTTAGAACCCGCAGTGCGATAAACTATTTTTGTAATATTTCCCGACGCAGTCTGAAACTAAAAGCATCATGAAGATAGTAAGCTGCTCATCCAGAGGCACCTGCTTTACAAAAAAAGCCAAGACTTCGCCGGAAAAATATGAAATATACTTGTTTGAATGGTTAAAAAGGTTTACAAAAAGTTAAATAAGTGGTTATTTTTCTTGAATGCACTATTTGAATGCAGCTTTGAAGCCTAAAGAGAGGAAGTCAAAGAAGTTTCTGAGCAATGAGGACTAAAACTTGTTGCCTATCTTAAGAGACATTGCCGAAACTGCATTTAGCCAGGGGCGATAGACGACATTCCTAAAATCCTTAAGCAGAGCAGCCAACAGGGCCCAGGAGTCTTGATTATGGATATGCTAGCAGAGAAAGTTGAAAACCTTTTATTTGTTGAAATACAAGGTAGTAAAGTCAGGAGCTAATCTTTTGACCTGCTAGATGTCACTAGTAAGCTTGAAATTGTTAATTTTGTTTAGGAAGAAGCTTTATTAGTAAGAGAGTCTTTAAGGCTAAAGCAGGACATGCACTGGGTCAAATTCTTGCTAAAAATCTTTCTGTCTATCGAATCGATTTGTAGTTAGAGGGTCAATGTTTAAAGGTATGAATGTCTATTATTTCCTAGGCTGCTTTAAAGCCTCCTTTGCTTAATTGAATTGTTAAATGGTGACCGATTTGCTAGTCCTTCGCGAAGGTATAATTTTCACCATTACAAAACTAAATAAAATAATCAACAGCAATCTAAGGTCAATATAGATGACTGTATCTTTATTATATTATTCCATGGAGAATCTATTGACGGTGTACTAACATCCTCTTTCGAAACCTTATCAACCTAAATACCCTATGGCTTTCAAACCTTTAAGGCCTCACTCACACTTTGATCTCCAAGAGTTTTTTAAGGCCAACTATAAAATCCTACTTTAAAATCTTTAAACGACTGGAGCCCTTCTTTTCAAAGGTTTCAATATCAAATCAGGGTGTCAGCTCGTCTCGGTAACAAATCATTTAGGCTTCAAGCCCTACGTTTATAAAGTTGGATCAGCAGTGAGGAAGATAATTGTTGGAGATAACTTTGGGAAGAGCTGTGGTCTTATGACAACCAACTAAGCACCAAGGTAGTAGCTTATCCCACCCCACAATGAGTTGGCACAGACAAATTAGTTTGTTTCTCATCTCGTATTTTATTGCCTAAAAAGAACCTGCTAAGGAGGAAGCACCCCTATATCAAATTGTCCTGCTATATACAATTACCTGAAATAGAAATTTCCAGAACTACTAATAAAGATTGAGAAAGGGGTAATATACACAAGACATATTGAAAGAATCAGCAATCCCGAAAGCTCAACAGGCAGGGGCTGGATGGAAATGTTCGGAGTCCAGTCTAAATTACAATTAGAGGAAGTCTTGGATAAAAAAGTTTGGGATTTCTCTTGGAACTAGGACTAGCTGATCTTAAGAACTAAAGTCCTCCCAGCGGTCCGCAAACTTAGAGACGGTCGAATGAGTTTCTTTAACCAGATCGTTGCAGCCTATCGCGGATGGTATAAATCCCCTGAGAAGGTAAGAAAATCGGTAGTGACGGCTTAAGGATAAGAATTCACATAAGACTAAATCAAAAGTTTAGAGGAAGCAATCAAATATAATTAATTTGTTGTCGATTGGGAGACCGGCGATTTTATGATAATCAATAATTAGATCTCTCTCCATTGGAGATAACCTTTCGGACCTGGAGAAAGAGTCATCATGGCTCAAATCGCTAGTGGGCTCCAACAAGTAGATCTTCCCATTCACCACGTCCTACAAAATGGATCCATAATGCCTGCTATCGGATTCGGATGCTGGCAAATATAGAAGAAAGCTTGCGCTGAGGTGGTATTCAAAGCATTAAAAAACGGGTATAAGCTGATAGATTCAGCACAAGATTACGGGAATTAGTAATAAGTTGGTAATGGAATATAGATGGCGTTTAAGAACAAAGTCATTGAGCGCAAGGATCTGTTTGTTACTTCAAAACTGTGGAATACCTTTCACAAGCCATAGCACGTAAGGCCTGCCTTGCTTAGGACTCTCAAGGACCTTAAGATAGACTATCTTGACCTCTTTCTCATTCATTTTCCGATAAGTTTGGAATATGTTGATCCAACTATTAGGTACCCTCCCGGCTGGTTTGTAGACCCATAAGTTAAAAATCCTTTTTGTAAATAGAGCAATGTACCACTAATCGACACTTGGAGATAAATGTAGAAATTGTATTAATAAGGGCTTGTTAAAAACATTGGAGTTTCTAATTTTAGCTGTTCGCTTCTTAGAGACTTCTTAACTCAAGTTAAGATCCATCCTACAATCAATCAAGTTTAAATGCACCCGTTTTTGCCACAAGATACTCTGTTGCGATTTTGCTCCTAAAGGAATATTTCAATTACAGCCTACTCCAGTTTTGGAGGAAAGTCTTATGCTGCTTTTGGGGCTGCTGATGAAAAGGATTTTTTACCTTAAAATAGACTTATAAATGATATAGCCAAACGGCATGGAAAGACAGGAGCTCAAGTATGTTTGAGATGGGCATTCCAGAGGGGGACTGCTGTCATTCCCAAGTCTCTAAATTAGGAGAGGATAATTTAAAACAAATAATTAGGCGGATTGAGTTTAAGCGATCATTAAATAAAGTAGCTCTAGAAGCTCAGCTGCGGCAGGAGAATGAATGATGTAGGCAAGGTCTTTAACCTGCCTATTTATGACTGATGGCCGATAATATATTTAAATGCAAAAGTACTAGCGTGATGGTAATTACGTGGAAAAGGGACCTCATCTAAGAAAGATTTTTTATCGATAAAATAAGTTTCATTGTATTAATTAGATAATTAAAATCCTATATCCTAATTAACTCCATAATCTAGCAATAACATTTTGTGTTGATAGATTTCTAATTGAGGATACCAATTACGGAAAACTGCTGTCCTCTATCTCATCATCACCCCTCTCATTTTACCGAGCTGAGTATGAGATATTGCTCTCATCAGTGCTTAGATATTTTATATTTAATTTGAATGATATACTTTTTACTTGAGGCTGGCCACAGTGCCTCCACTTGGTATGTATGCGTTGATCAACTCAAAAATCCATTCTTATGCTAAAAAGTAGTCTGCCAAGTTTGTACTTATTATGAAAGTTAGACAAAAATACTTGATTCAAAATAATTATCATTGAAAGAGACTCTGTAGTGCCCCCTGTTAAGTTTATCATGCGCTTCTCCCCTACCTAATTGTTAAAAAAGGCCCTGCAAATTCAAGGAATTGAAATGTATCAACAACGCGATGATTAAATAATATAATTGCTTCTGCCTACCACAATATTTTTAAGCGAATAGCCAATGTAAGAAATGTTCTGATGATTGCCAAGCCTGCGCTATCTAATCGACATGTTTAGTATGTTCAAATGGGTTTAATTTAAATAATAATAAATGTGTATGCTTAGACAGGCAGTTCAGGAACAAACTCAACGTGTGTTAGCCCTGCATACCTTTGTGCGATTATTGTTTAAACAACTATTAGTGCATCAATTGCATCTCAGGCTTTTAGCAAATCTAAAACAAATGCTAATGTGCCAAAGGGTCCTATTATAAAATATAAACAAACAGGTGCCAATTATGTCCGTAACTATGCACCAAATGCTATGAAGGGCAAGATGGGTTTAAATGTTTAAATTGTAAAGAAAATGCAATAATAATATAAGGCTCAGACCTGTGCCAATGCAAATAAGCATTTGTGTTGTAAAATCATGAATGTAAAAGTTGTCCGTCTATTTGCACATCCTGCAATTCTTTTAATCTATGTAACGGCTGTCTCGAAAATGCAACTTTAAGCTTTAATAAATGCATTTGCAACTCAGGAATGATGCTCAGCAATTAAACCTAGAAGGCTGTCTGCGTCTGCTATCCTAATTTTTATTATATCTCCGATAGAAAGTATTGCGAAATTTGTGGATAAAACTGCTAGAAGTGTAAAACCAAGCTTGAGTGCACCACTTGTATAGCTACTTTCTAAAACCGCAATGCAGTTTGCATCTGTAGTCAAAAGATTCTACCTCAAAAAGCTAAGTGCTGCCCTTTTTAATGTTCTGATTGCTAGATCGGAAGAGTTTGCACAGCCTGTACTCACAAATTAATGGCTTTAAACAACGGAAATTGTATTTGTCCTCTTCAAACTTATTTGAACGTGGACAAATGCTAACCTTGTACAAATAATTGCAATATTTGCTAAAAGAATTTTTGCATCCTCTGCCAAGTTAATTTTAATTTGAGCGGAAGTGTATGCAAGCGTGCACAGAAGGTGACTTATGAGAGGATACCAAATTCGAATGATCTAGTGCTGAACATCAAAGAAGCTTCTTAAACAAATGTGACATCGATCGGCCGTATACTAGATATAAGCTGTAACTAGTGCATCATGAAGAAATCGATCTTAGCAAGTTCGATTTACATTTCGATCCTCTCCAAATCTTAATATATCAAAGTCAATGTGGCAAAATTCATCCTTTAAACTGAGCTAATGATTTACTATTTCGAGGGAGTCGACTTAGATATGAACAGGGTCCTAAAGAAAGTCAGATTCAGAAACAATCAGCTGTCGAATGGCAGTACTGTCTAAGTCCAGATCCTATTGGACCAAAGCCTGTAGTAGGTTAAAATCTCATAGATTTAACTAATTTTAGCCTATGGCGACGCTAAGTAGAAAGTCAAGGATTTTTCTCTATTAGATAATAAAATAAAAATTTCTCTCAACTTTAGTGACACCAATATTTAGAGTGCGTAGATATACTTTGTTCCCAAGAATGGCTATACGCAGTTCAACTATATTCCGATCAAAATCAGGATAAACTCCTACAACAACAACATCTCAATCCTATCTCAACAGTCGATAGAGTATGTAGACCGAACCTTAAATGTAATTGCAGATGTCTTCAAATATGCCACTGGAATTCTCTGGCTTTTTGGCGTCATAGACATTTCAAACATTTTTAGACTCTTTGGTTATATATCTATCATTAACTAAGAAAAAGTAAATACACCACCAATTTTCGGTACTTTTGCAGAAAAATTTAATGATTTCCAAAATAGAATCACTCCTTAATTCCTCTCGAAATTCCCAACTTCTATGCTCCCATAAAACTCAAGAAATAGCTTGAATATACTAATGATCCAAGTATTTTTGGCCTGCTGCTGCAGACTGCTAATTAGGATTCTCCATATCCTAATCTTAAAAGTTATGTTTTACCTGGAAATAAAAGTAATTAAGCAATATAATAGACTAACCAACTTGCGCCTGTTAATGCTGTCTTTAGTAGACCCTATTTAGGATAACATAACTCTGATCACATACTTGTTTCTAAACAAAAACAACTCGATTAAAGTCATCATCTTTGAACTGATTTCAATAACGTATTTGTTTATTATCGCCAAAAAATTCACCAGCCCTTCCAAAGTTATAAAAAAAACTATTTTTTTTACAGTGGGTCTCCTTTTCAGTCTAGAATTCAATTCCCTATTGCTCATCTTTTGTCTCGTTTCAATTCTCTTGTTCGGTGGCATTACCGAATTAAGATATAAAAAAAGAAGCTTGGTTTATGTGTTCGAGCTATGCTCCTTCGCTCTCTCAATTGTGATGATTTGGATCTACAACAACATAAAGCTATCCGACTCACAAATAATTACAATTGGGGTATGCTTAATGGCGGTTTCAGGACTGATGCTGGGTGTGTTCCTAATAGAATTGATAATAAGGGCTAAAAAGCTAGTAAAGTAGAAAATCGACTGGCTATCGAAAGTAAGAATGAAATTAGGCAGCAAGCCAAACAGGAGTCTTGTTTCGTTAAAGTATTTTAGAAACATGTGATTAATTAAGATAGATTATCATTTATGTCATTTATATCATTTATATGTTATGCTTTCTAGCAGCTATTCCAGGCTTTTACTTTAGAGCTAAAGGAAGCCTTACTAGCTAATACAGCAAGCGCTCCCGCTGAAGATAATTGAGTTCACTGGGAACTTTCCCAGCATTTTCTAGTTGCTGCGACTGACGAGCATAATCCAGTGTTGAGTCATGAGGAGATTGATAGACTAGCCTTTGAGTGTTGTTGACTTTTTAAGATCGTAATATGATTTGATGAGAAAGTCAAAGAAACTCTAATCGCTGTTATATTTAGGGAATTTGATTAAATGGTGTCGAAATCTGAATCGATCGAATTTTAGTAATTCTAAGGTCGGTCGGTCTTTTATGAATTCGTCGATAAGAGGCAGGACTACCATGAATTAACTTATTGGAGTTATTTGGATATGCTTATGCTATTGGGAGAATCCTGAATTGGGTCCTTGATTGAAAAAGCAAAGTCCCTTGATAACGCAGTTGACTAGATAGGCCTGTTTTAGATCATTTCTCGATAATTCGTCTTGCTGCCTGATGAATGAATTACTTTTCCTCATTCTTAGTGATGACCAGCAGATGATTTTTGATAATAGGAAATTTATTCCTAATTAGATAATGAGTGTCTGCTAGCTAGCACACGAAGATATCTTTTTAAAAGGGAGGGAGGAAGGGGTTTATCTTCAATTAATTGGTGTACTTAATCTTCTTATCTAGTTTTCCTAACATTATTATCGAAAAAGGCAAAGCTTCCTTAAAGGTCTTTATTGAAGTCTTTAGTATTTATAGTTGAACTACGTTCTATTTTTTTTGAGAGCCATTTTATTATAGTTTTCTAGAGATCTCTAGGACAGCGGACTAAAGTCTGTTGATTTTGCAGAACCTCCTGCACAAGAAAATAGATAAAGCGAAGCTGCTTACGAAACCACTGACCATCAAAACATTTTTAATCATCAAGAATGATTATGATTCAAATAAGCTCGACTACTCAAATGAATAGTTATTATAAATATGGTGTTGATATTGTTTTAGTCGGCTGCTGGCTATGCCCTGTTCAAATGCGACAAGGGCAAATTCACCTCAGTAGATTCTGTTGCTGAGTTCTTTAAGGATAGCGCTAAGCTCAGCAAAAAGTAATTAGATCATCAGATTAGAGCTAGTCGAGTTTCAAAAATTCAAATCCACCGCAGACGCATTTAAATCTTACAGCAAAATGCTCAAAGGCAAGCTTCCAAAGACTTTGTCAGGGTTTTTGGGAAAATCCATTGTCTAACAGGAAATTCAGGAAAAATTATTTGTCGCTGATAAAAAATTATCGAAATTGTTAACGGATTAGTTAGGCTTGAATTGTAACTATGGGCCTTAAGTGGACTAAGTGATGAGAGTAATAAGATTTAACTTGCCCAAGCTTATGCATTTAGATTCTGATTAAGATCTCAATAAAATGGCACTTAGCTTGGGCCATGGTCTTAGTCGGTTCAAACTAAAATTCAGCTCTTAGAAAGTCGACACTATGATCATCCAGGCTGTTAATCTGCTTGACGAGTTTGACAAGTAAATTAACAACTATATGATGAGACTGAGGTAGTGGTATGGCTGGCACTTCCCTTAGCTGGGGAAGATTGTAACAGACAGCCTAATTTACACAAAGACAGTGAAAGAAATCGGGATGAGACATAAAGCCAAGGAATGCGACTTATCGACTGTCCTCCCTTAAGATATCTAGAAAGATGTTAAATAGGCAGCTTAGATCTCGATGGGCACTGAGATTAATTAGACTGACGAAAGCTATATCCTGAGTCTCTGCAACCAAATCATCGACATGAGCTAGTATAGAGCCACTCTTAGCTAGTATCTTAAAAATAGGATGTTGGCAGTTGCCCCTAACCTCACTGCTGTAGTCGGGTAATTGGTCGGCGCTAGGCTCATTGCTCATGCAGGAAGCATATTCAATCTAGCTAAATACCCAGCCTCAACCGTCCAAATTCTTGGGGCTGAAAAAGCCCTCTTCAAAGCTCTCAGGACTAAACACCATACCCCCAAATACGGAATTCTGTTTCACGCCCCAACAATCGTCTCAGCCCCGACCCCCATTAAAGGAAAAGTGACTAGGGCCTTGGCTGCCAAAGCAGCTCTTTGCATAAGGTGTGACGCAATGGGCTAGAGCTCCGATGCTTAAGTAGGTATTCAATGCAAGTAATACATTTAGAAGAGAGTGGCTTACTTGACTTCAGGGTAGGGCATGGTCTAAGTCCGTAAGCCCGAAATAGCGAAGCTGTAGCGGAACATAAGGCAGGAAGGGTTCCAGCAATAGTCGTTGAAGAGGCAAGGCTAGCCTATGGAAGCAGCCAGACCGAGCAAGAGGCAGAAATTCTGAGGAATATAGAAATATATTTAATTATGCAGGCCATTCAGATCAAGTTCGGGAGAGCCTCGTAGTTCCTTACCGACTTAAAATCCAAACCCCGCAAATGCACCTAAAACATAACCAGGAAGAGCTCGCTGCGAGTTGAATGCAACTACCAAACTGAGAGTTTGTTCGAGCACAACCTGGTGGGTGTGACTCTATCGCCCAAATCCAGATACAATCCTGATGTAAACGTAGATCAGATCTGTAATTTCAAGGTCGAAGCTTTCAAATCGAAGACAATATCAATCAATAAATCTCAGAAACGGATCTAATCCAACAACGAAATTACAACTACCCGCCTGCCCAAGCTGCCCAACTCCACCAAGCCCAATAGATTGCTCTATGAAAAACTCACTTAGCGTCAGGCTGGCTTTAGGAATCTGATAAATTAAGCGTCCTGCTACGAACTGGCTCTCTCTGAATTCGCCCCCAAATTACAATCACAAGCGATCTGCGTGCTAGATATTCATAGTAACAAAATCATCTTCGGTCATAAACTTGACTAGTAAAATTAAATTGCTTCACTCACAAAGATCATGACTTGCCTCACCACTATCCTCGTCTTCAGGAAGTATGAAAAGTCTCTCTCCACCTAAGTTAGGATCTCTGACTAATGTGTCAATATCGAGGGCACTTCTGCCAATCTGAAGGCAGGTGACCTTCTCACTATTTAAAACTTACTGTTTGCCTTGATGCTGCCAAGTGGAAACGACGCAGCCTTAGCCCTAGCTTAATCGTGCGGTAAAGTCCTCTATCGACTTAAATTTTCAAAAAGGTAATTGCTGTGACCAGGCCTGGAGACAGGAAAAAAACTCCCTATCAAAAATTATTATTCGATCTTCGTAAGTCAAATGAATTTGCTAGCAAAGCTACTTTAACTAAAAAACACGAAGTTCGCTTGTCCTCACGGCCTTTCCAACGAGGATAATATTTCCACTGCAGCTGACCTGAGCAAACTGTGCAGCATTGCAATTGAGAACTAGTTGTTTAGGAAAATCATTATGACCGTAGAGCATCAATGCACTATCTTTAATGATCGCACTGGACTTTACAGAAACTAGACATGGAACAACAGCAACAAACTTCTGCGGGAACAGGGATTCAGAGGGATAAAGACAGGAGTGACACCATCAGCAGGCCCATGCTTCGCAGGTCTGTACTAGCGAGAGTAGATTGGAGTGATAGTGATCCTGCTGAACACGGGCAGCTGCGAGAAGAGATTCAAAGAGACAAGACGTATAATCGAACTCATCTTAAAAAAGAGATGTATTTCCGAATGACTAACATTATTATTATAATATTTATGGGGGGCTGTTCGTCCGACCCGACCTCCAGCGAAGACAAATTCAACCATTCCAATCTCTCTATCGCTTTGTTTAAAGTCGGCAAGGCCATTGGCTGGGGTGGGTTCGGCAGAGTCTGGAGGGCCACTCTCAAAGCCAGCAGGCAGGATTTCGCAATCAAAATAATGTCCAAAGCCAAAGTACTTACCAAAAAGTCAGTGCGTTCCGTCATGAACGAAAAATAGATTCTAAGCAAGCTTTTTCATCCGTTTATTATAAACCTACATTTCGCTTTCCAGGACAGAGAGAATCTATACCTCGTCCTGGATCTACTCACTGGCGCAGACCTACGCCATTTTATAAACATTAGGACCTAGTTTACAGAGCCCATGATCAGTAACAGTCTCACCAGAGTTTATTTTGGCCTGCATCCTGCTCTCATTGGAGTATATTCACTACCACAGCATCATTCACAGGGACCTTAAACCCTAGAATCTTGTATTTAACGGAGATGGTTATCTCAAGTTGACTGATTTCGGGATCGCTAATATATGGAAACCACATAATTCTGTCGAAAATTCAGGCACACCTGGCTACATGGCTCCCTAAGTTATATGCCATCAAAACCATTCCTTTTCAGTTGATTATTTTGCAATGGGAGTAATTGCTTATTAACTAGCCGTAGGTTGCAGACCTTACTTGGGCGCCTCTAGAAAATAAATAAGAGATTCTATAATCGCAAGACAAGTGCAACTAACCCCAACTACTCGTACTAAAGTGCCAGTTTCGGCTTAATTCGCAGACTTTGTGAATAAACTGTTACAAAGGAAACCAGTTAACCGACTAGGACACAACGGCATTTCGTAAATAAAGCAGCATCCTTTCTTCAAAGATTTCGATTGGACGAGTCTCTTAAAACTAAAAGCAAAGTCTAACTGCAGGCTAAAGCCGAGGAACGAACTGCTTTCATGCATAAAGTAGGAGTAAAAGAACTCAATCTAGCTTGAGAACGAACTTTTGCTAAGGAGGAAGTAAGTGCAGAATCTTTTTATCGGCTACGAATTCGAGGGCAGGAATATTGCAGCTACAGAATAGAGCAGGTCTTAGTCCATGATCAATATCTCATTTTAGAAAGAAAGACTCGCCTTTACTTGAATTGACATTATTATAAATGCAAATTAATAGTCCTCTCTCCTTTAACCTCTTTCATAGTCTCATCTTAGCCACCTTGAAACGCAAACACTTACTCTCTTCTCTCCATAACTTCAGTAAAACTAATGTCAACGAGCTGGTGCAAATTTCAGCCCGCATCAACGAAGAGGAAGCAACTCTAATGAAGAAGTATCTAGAAGAAATTAATTGCATTGGAAATAACTGCAGGAGATTAGTGAACAGGGTTTACCACTTGATAATTAAATGGGTCAGCCAATTCATCGATATTGAAGTTCAGAAATAGTTGACCTGTCAACTGAATAATATCATTTACTTTTAGGAGTGCAAACTGACAGTCGCCCTTAGGAAAATATTCACAGTCCTGGACGGAATTACACAGAGAAAGATTATTGATTTGTAACTCTTCCACTAGAGATACAAATTCAAATTCAGCGAGCGCAGCACCAAGGACGAGCCTCTCGATAAAAGTCTTCAGTCCAGGAAACTAATATCGATCGGATAGTTTAATATGCTTAAAAAGAACTCTTAAAATGTTAAGCCCAAAGTCCTCACAAAAGAGATCAGTCTCCCCGAAATCAAGGCCTGCCATGTTTAAACTTCCCCCTTATGTAAGGGGACTAATAAGCTCTCACACAAGAAGAAGATATGTAGCTAACAAACGGTCGTACAAGTGCCCGCCAAGCAGTAGAAGAAGGACATCTTTAAGGAGCTCGAGCAGTCATTAATAGAGCGGAACAAGAGGGCTGAGAAATTAATAAAAAACTTTCGCAAGAATATTTCAAGATACTAAGAGAGCCGTAAATAAGTTTATGAGTTAGTCATTAATTGTAGCTGAGCAGGATCCGAATTATTGTGGGCAGTCCTGAGTCCGGCCAGAGTTAATCCAGGAACAAAGCCTTTTTGCCTTGGGCCTGGATACTCAGGAAATTGCTTAGTCTGCGCTAGCCTGATGTTCTAACGATGATATCTGGCTCGCTAATAAGCATGTTTTTCCTAACATTCTAATAGGTGGGCTCAACACCTTTTTCCTTAAGCCTTTTGACAACCTAGTTAATTTCCCACTAGGAATTATAACTAAAACAGACGTTGAGGATATGTTTGGGATTTTATTTTTTGGATTAAAATTGAGCCTATTCTATGAGGCTCAGCAGTCTTGGGCGCACTTTCAGTTATTCTCTTTGCAAATCGCCGATGAATCGTACCTAAAACCCTTTGTAGTCCTACTCAATGTTTTGCTTTAATGCTTAAAGTTGACTCTCCGCCAAGTCAAGCAAGGAATTAATCTCTGACTGGTTTCTTTTGAAATTTTCAATCGCTAGGGCAAAGATAGTGATCTATCGAACCCCTAATTGCTTAAATACTCTGAGCATTTGCTTGAGTGAGGGAATGCCCAGCTGATGGGAGTGCTAGGGCTTGTGATTTCTACTTTTGCCGTACCTCCGGTTTCCGTCCATGATGATTGCGATATGCTGGGGAATGTCAAGCTTCTTAAAAAGGCGAATGGCAATCTGTTCAACTAGATTATGCATTGAAATTAATCATATAAACAGATCTTAAAACTAAAGGACTTTAAGACAGCTCTCATATTTCCCGAATCGTTGCACATTGATCTTCAGCTACTCGCACTTCTTCCTCACCTCTTACGAACTTGGATTCACTTTCTAGAATACTTTTACCACAGCCGACTCATAAGGCTACTTCAGCAAAGAAATAAGCCGATCCTTTAGCTGCTGGGCGTCAACTTTGCTGATGAGAAGACTAGCTTCACCCACTAATTCCTCTGATAAGATCAGTACTTCGATTATTTGGAAAGTTGCAGAGTTAAAGCAAGTTGATAAGATATTTTTTGCTGTCCTTTTCTCCAAAGTATTTTTATTTGAATGATTGGAAATTCATTTAAGCCAATATTGCTACACATCTTCTTAATATTTATTAGTAGTGATTGCTAAAGGGAATTTTGTCAAACTGTAGTTAAAGTCCTTCCGAATTATCGATGAAGATTCTGCACAAATTTATATTGAAGATCGCTATTGATTTATTTGAGTTGTTTATAGTCCTCGACTACTGCAGTTTTATGAAGGGCGAAACCATTTCCTAAATTGGAATGATTTGCTAGTTTATTTTGCAAGACTTCAGTCTGCCAATAGTTTCGATAAAATTCTATTTGATAAAGTCATAGTTTTCCAAAGAGAAGATGTTGAATTTGGTTGTGCAGTACTCCTCTTCCTTCTCCTTGATGTGCTTGTGAAGAGAGAGAATGGAGTTCTAAATAAGAGTGGTGAGTGTTTCGACTTAGCCCAAAATTTCTTAAAACTTAGGCTTGATGAGAATTAATTGTTCGAGAATAGAATGTATTTAAACAATTTTCAAGCTCTTTGATTTCATGAAGATATTGATTTTGGTGAAGGATTCGTAGACCGGCTGGCAAACAAACTTTATCAGTTGCTGATTGTCGGATTACGAAGTTTAAAAGTGCTGGATGAACTAAAATTCGTGCTAAACGTGCAAGAGGATACTCTGAAGCAGGAACTAATAGAACTGGCCGACGTCGATGTCGATAGTGTAATTGATCTGGTTGATCATCGGAGCGAGCGAAATTGACACATTTAGTTTCCTGCATCTATAGAGCTACTCTCGAAAGGTTTTGAAATTGCCTAACCGCTTAAAGAAGGCTGCAATCTTAAGCAGTTCATCATACTAGAGTTTCCAAATGGTGTCCTGCATGTCGGCCTAAATCTTGTTCAGCATGACTTGAATACTGTCCTGTATATTACTTCTGAGGGTCCTGAAAAATTCGCTTTGTTTTTAGTAGGGGAATTGCTATAGCTTTTAAGCTCTGTCCATTAGAATTAGGATGGATTCGAAAAAATCCTTATTAATCAGCATTTTCTATCTCTTTATGTGGTCCTCCACGAAACGTGGCAGGAAGTAGTTCTCTTGGACTGCCTCAAGCTATTAGATTTCCTGCTGTAATTATCGCTAGCGTTGGTTGAGTTTGGAATATTAGAGAGAGAATTGTTAGAGGTGGTGGTGAAGGGGAGTGAAGTTGGTTTTGTGTTCCAAGAGCATGTTCTTAATATCTTTGACAAATTAAAGATTCCTGCGGTCCTGGTCGACTATTCGATTAAATAACATTATATCTAATTGCATTTCTATCTAAAATAAATTAAGTTATTTCATTCATGGAACTTTAAGCCAAGATCAAGGGTATCGACCATCACTGCCATATCATCATCCAGCTCATCGATCGCGTTAACTAATAGTTCACTAGGAAGTTCATCGGCGCTAAGTTCGGAAACTTTTTCAATGCCAAAATCATTATCGCTCTTCTTTAAGTTTTTCAAATCAGCGATATGGTAATAAATTAGACAGTCAAACTCTTCGAGCTGATGTAAATGAATAGTCTGGCTTTATTGCTGAACCAAGTCTTCAGCTTCTGCCACAGAGCCTCGCTCTAAATGGCTCGTCTCTTCTAAATATTTTTTCTCTAGGATATGAAACGAAAGGCAATTAATTTAAATAAAGCTCAGATCAAAGAACATTCTTAATAAAAGGAGTTCGAGGATCCTCAGCCCTAGGCCGTTGAATAAGTAAACTAGCACAACTACCTTAGACTGGTAGAGTAGGTACTCAAAATGAGATCAGTCACTTAATAAAAAATCTACTCTGGGGCTAAAGATTAGCTTATAATCCTTAATAAAAAGATTCAGTCCTTGGTCAGGACTACCTACGAGATCTCCAATGCTGAAAGCAACCTCACCCTAGTCGAAGAAGAGTAATACTTGCTAACCTTCAAAAATACATTCGAACTTATCGAAAAAATAACTGCCAATCTTTACGATAAAATCAATAAAGACATTAAGTCGCTTTGTATCGGCAAAGTCGGCCACACACTTCTCGAGATGCTTAAGAAACGAAATCAGGAATACCGAGACTCCCAAAAGCAAATGTTCACTCAAACTGATGCCAAGGATGAACGCTACTTAAAGCTGTAAATGCAAATATAGGTGCTTCAAAACGATTTGGAGACGAACAAAAGGCTTTTGGCATCAGCGATCAGCGAACTTAATTTGGTGAACCAATGCTACAACCTTTAGAAGCAGAATAAATAAGCCATGCGGGAGTAAAACATAACTCTCGCAAATTAAATCTTCAATCTGAAGTGCGATAAGCATGCTCTGGAGTTATAAATAGAAGCCATAACTAACAAGTATTTCAATTATGATACAATCATTAAGTAAGGTGAGCTCAAAGTCCAGAGCCTCAAGGAATAGCTCAACCAAGTCAAAAGCAAAAGAACGATAGCCTAGTCCAAAGGAGTTAACACTGTTGTTCATAGATCAAATAAGTCCACCATCACTTAGAACCACCACTTCTCCAAAATAACTACCTTTCACATATCAGCTAAGTCCTAGAAGAAAATCTAGAGTTAAATGATTTCATGCGATTAGCTTGATGTCACAGAGAAAATTCACAAAGAGGAGCGGTTCATCAAAACTATAACCTAATTGAGGGAGGAAAAACCAATATAAAATGCGTAAAAGAGTAAAGTAGTGACCTTCCTGTGCTTGTAAGAATAAAGGAAAAAATAGTAATAGAAGCGAAAGGAAGAGGTTGAATTGATTACGAAATAGCTGGAGAAGTTTAAGTCGGTCCACAAGTTAGCCAGCGAAAAACTAATTTCTTAGATATAAAAACGAGATAGCCTCTAAAAGAAATATAATGATTTGGTGGACGCCTACAGAAAGCTGTTAGCAAATTACAATTCTAAGGTGAACGAGCTATAGTAATTGAAAAGCGAACGAATCAGTAAGCAGTCTCCTTAAATCAAACCCTTACAAACCTCAAACTCCAAAAAGTCCTAAGAAAAATTTCAAACCACATAGACAAACTAGAGGCAGATAGCTTAGAACAAGGAGGTTGATTATTTCTAATTCAAAAAGCCTCATGAAAAATAAATATTCTAAAAGCTGTGCATAGACTCGAAGCTTTCCCGATCCAATCGTGTGCTAAATAGTCCGATCAAGAGTTAACGAGTCTTTATTACCCAAAAGCAGAAGTTCAGGAAGGTTAACAGAGATGCATCAGTTTAAGACACTAAAACCAGGAAGCCGAGCAAGGCGATAGGACTTTCTTTAAGCGAAATCGAGCGCTAGTTATAGAGCAAGAACATTTGTAAGATTTAGGAGCTATATAATTATATGAGTTGGCTTAAGCTCAACAATAAAGCCAAGTACGTAGAGCTCAGTAATTTTATATTTTCAAATAGCGACTCGCTCTATGACCTCAAGCTCACCAATTCCAAATTGAAGGTCGATGATCTTAGGAGAGTTGCCAACAAGCTCTTGTAGAGTCACAAGAGATGCGGAAGTTAGTGTCCACACCTAAACAATTACATTAAGAAAATAAGCTATGATTTCTTAACGGAGCATCGGCGGAGACTCACTGAAAAATTGTGACATTCATACTGTGTTAGATTTAGCCTCTTGAACATTCTTAATATAGGAGTTTAACTGGAGTCTATTTATCAATTGCTACCTGTAGAACAGTTGCTCGCTCTCTATCTTCATTTGCTTCACTCGCACGTATTGATACTAGAAGGCAGTCTTTAGAAAAACAAAACCTACAAACACTCCCGGCAGTTTCCTTAAACTCGACCTAAAGAACTCGACCCAGTTGAAAGTTGCAAAGTGGCGCTCGAAAGGGCCCATGTTTTAAGTGACAAACTGCTTGAATGACATCTCCTCGAAAGCCTTTTTGTGTAGTTTCATGGGTCCAAAAGCTTAGCCCTGAATCTTTTTCCCAATGAGCAGGATTTATTTATTCAGCTTATTTATAATGATTTCCTTATCCTCTGGAATATTGTCTAGGTCAATGTCTTAAAGTAATATTTGATCCTTTTTGAGGACTGTCGTTTAGCCTAACGAAATTTGAAGGCCTTGCCTTATATCGAAGTCTATTTCTGAAGCTTTCACTTTGATCCGCGGGTCTTCTAGCTTGAACTACCCGCTTTAAAGTATTTATCTAGCAGTAGGGTTGTTGGTCAAATCAAGTATAGTGTCCGACTGGATATCAAAGCCCTGTTTTTTGAGGTCGAGATGCGACTACTTCTGAGTGTAATCAGGGATTAGGTTCTTTTGGTCCTAAGTGTAGACCACAACTTTTTTGGGCTGGCTGAGAATATTTTAAGAGTCCGGGTCGATATTTTTCATAAAATTAATTGGTCCTTAATGCATTTATTTTTATTATATGGGGTGCTCTCGGTTGCTCACAGATAATTCTATTCCGCTCTCAACGTGAGTCTCCAGGCTTCAGACGAGGAAATCGAGAAAGCCTTTGCACAGGCTGTGGACTCAATAGCAAAGAGCAAGTAGATGCAATCCACAATCAAAAGAAAAACCAAACAGCTCGAGCTAATCCGCAAGACCCTTCTGGATCCCTCATCTCGATAGAAATATGACCTCTTTGGCCATGAAAACAAGGTCTATTAAAACGGATTAATAAGGAAGGGAAGGTCCCACAGAATCAGAATACGATTGACTTCAGACTAAATCCGTTCCTAAAGCGTATTCACAATGTTGGCTATCACTACTTAGGCCTGCCCAAAATGTCAAGGTCTCGGCGTTTAACAACATAATCGCATGTCGAGCTGCAACCTCTGCTCCAGTACGGGCCACGCCTTTTTTAGGAACAAGACCAAACTTTGTCCCAAATGCAAAGGACTTGGCAAGGTGGGTGAATAAGATTGCAGATAATGCGAAGGCAGACGAGTAAAAAAAGTGAAAAGGACAGTTTCATTGGGGAAAGGACGAGAGAGGAGGTTGGTAAATCAGGGGAGGGAGAGGATGGTTGGAACTCCTGGAGATATAATAATTTAATTCGTTTAAGTCTGAATCAATATAAGAAGCCGAGGATCCTCTGAAGTTCCTTCTCATGTTAGGCTTGCTCCTTCTAGACTTATTTCAACTTGCTAAGCCAAGGGTCCTTTCCCAGCTCCTCTCTTCTCTTATGACTCCATATCCTCCGTTTCAGGTTCTGCGCCAGAGCCAGGAGTTTGTTAAGCTATCTTTAGGGGAATGATTAGAGGAGCAGGTCGTTATGAACAAGAGCTTAAAGGAGCAGCTACTCCTTGACGTCGGGGTGCTAGCCGGCCATCTCCTAGAGCAAGGCTATCTTCCTGCGAAGTAGCTTATTTTAATACTAGATTTTCCTAATTGAGATTTTGCTCTATTAAGAAAGTTCATCCTTACAGTCCTTCCCTTAAAGCTACTGCTAGATCGCCAATAAGTCTCTTAATTTTTCTCTCAGCAGCTATAGGTCTTCAGTCTATTAAATAGTATTTATTATTTTCAGACGTACCTTTTTCGCGCTCTAGGCGAATCGCAGTGAGGAGAGGGTTTGCTAAAATTACTTGACTGTTGGGTTAAGACATACTATTAAAAGAGTTTTGCCGCCAGCCCCCATCGACTGCTTCAACAATTTGGTAAGCGGACTATTTCTAAAAGTGACAGTCTCGACGCCTTTGGACAGCTGGGAAATAACTTGTGTAAGATAGAACAAGGATTTGTTGATAGATTTACTTTAGTTTTCTCTTTATTAGTGCTTTTTGCTTTTCTTGAGAAGCCGCTACGATCCAGCCAAATCAACGAATACCATTGATGACCTCACAACCAGAATCTTTTCTTATTTTCTCGACCGGCCTTAAAAATCGAGTTTGAATATGGTGTGCGATCGACTGCTGCAGTGGTTCATCACAGTACTGGCATACCTTCTCCTTTGTTAAGCTTTTTTAATGAGAGAAAGAGCAGTTTAATGGTCACAAATCGGGATCTGAGAAAGTCCTTTCGCGTAGAATTCCTTCTTGCCCTAAAGAATTTGCATAGGAATAAGAGTTTCTTCAGCAAGCAGATCGAAAACCTGATCATTATAGATTTCTGTCACAGAAAGCTCGGCCTTGAAGTTTGACGGGAGCTTCTAGAATAGTCTTTGTGTGAAAAGCTTTAAGATACCTTCCTACTTTGGGTTGCCCATAACTGTATGAGTCTTGCCTGACCCTGTTTGTCCGTAAAGAATTATATTGCAACTCCGTCCTTAGAAAAGCTCTTCAAGGTGAGTTTCCACTATTTTGTGATAGACAGTCCTATTATTAACCTTCTAATCAAAAGATTAATCAAAAAAGCCCCAGTTCTTCGGACAGCTATAATACCTTTTATTATTGAGGAAATGGCTGTGCTGAACTTAAACTCCAGAGCTTGAAATAGTGAGGGACCGCGATTACCCTTATTCAGTTTATGTGGCTGTGAGTGGACGCAATCTAATAGCCACTTTTACATTCTAAACATCAACGTCCATATTTAAATTAATTCTCACAATAGGTCCAGCAAATTCATCTACTTTGCCTTTGGGGGTGCTTGAGTTTTTGGTTGAGATTCGAAAGACAGTAGATCGTCGAACGATGATTTTATTTAAACCTTTTCCGCGCTCGGAATTGGATCTGGACCCATTAAATCACCAAGCAAATCAATTTATTTTGCAGGTTTTTTAGGTTGTTATTTTGGAGGAGGAGGGGCTTTGGAAAAGGCTGAACTTGGGGGAGAACTTTTTGCTGAGGAAAATTAAGAGCCGAATGCCCCAAAATCAAATTTCTACTTTGGAATCTATTTGGCCGGAGGCTTATCAAATGAGCCAAACTGTTAGAACGAGAATTATTTCCCGAAACTATTAGCTTCCGAAGAAGAATTTGATGAAGCAAATTAACCGAACTCTTGAAACTTGGAAATGCCTTTTTTGTCAACAAGTTTCTAAAAGTTAACCTTAATTTTTTATTTTTCAGTCGGCAATTTCACAGCAAAATCTTTGAATTAATGGGCTGCCTATTTGGCGTATACGAATTCTGTTTTTGACTTGTTATTAGCTAGTAAATGTGAAAAAACCTTATTATTGATCCTCAACTCGCACTGAGAAGTCATCAAGATGGTGCAGCTGACTGATCCGATGTTGAAATTATGCTGAAAAGCAATGTCGAGATTAGTTTCCATCTACAATATGACCTGAGTGTCAAGGATGATTTTGACTTTCCCAGATACGAAAGAAAAGACCGCGACAAGATTATGTATGTCCCTATCGATTTTAAAGCTCCAGGAATATCTCTTTTTGGAGGATGTCACATATTTGCCAACTTCTTCCACAGAATTGCTAAGTGCCACGATTTCCATAATAGATAATTGTCAGTCAGAGTATTTACATGAATTAGGTACTAAATCGCACCTTATTTTATTTCGGCTTCTTCACTTTCTTGTTCGGACTGAAAGGATTTCTCTCCAGTTAGTCCTGTAGTAGTTTTTTGCGGTATTTCTAACTGCGTTTGCCCGGATCGCCAGAACTTGGTCGAGTAGGGTTCTTAACTTTTTTCGGGGAGATCTTTTTGATTTACTGGATGAGATTATTATGGAGCTGCTAAAGCTGCCTCTCTTTGACCTCCTCGCACCACTTGCTATTTCTCTAGAGAAAAGACTCGACTATCTTGATGTTCGATTTAAGTTTGGGCTGTTTGAATAATTATCCTCTTTAGTTTGCTAATTTCTATTCTTAATGCATCTTCTGTTGCTATATTTTTTTTGAGTGATTTTCGATAGCGATTTGTTCAACAGGCTTGTACTTGCCTTGTCTGATTAACTACTCCACGATAGCCTTCGATTTCCCCTAGACCTTAAAGTCTCTCAGCTGAACTCGCAAGTATTGTTTCTTCATGAAGAGCAACTCCTAATTATCGAATTACTTGCTCCTTGATGCGCTTGAGCTGATAATTTTTATGATAGATGAGCTAATTGAAATCGTTCTGGTTTTGTTTGCGAATTGCAGTGGAGACCTCGGGATTGTACTTACTGTCCCTAGCAGTTTCGAAGGAGTTCTGAACGATGGTTTTGTAGGCCCTGAGCTTCTCCATTATCTAGTCGTCCATGCAAATAAAATTATAGAAATTCAATTTATTCGTATTGCTTCTGTTATTAATATCATGGGATGTAAGAGCAGCATCTCGATGGTCGCTTCTCCCACCAAAATCTAGCCTGAGGGCGAAATCGTTAATAAAAGCATCTCCATCCAGGTTGCCAGGCCTCCCATCAAGAAGGACTATCCTAAAGAGGCTTTTCTATTCGGAGATCTGGGGACAGCTCGCTACGTGCTCAGCTTCGACCCTTTGAGATTTAAGATTGAAGTCTTAGCGAAGGCAGAAAAAACAGCTACTCGAAAGCACGTGCCAAAGGTAGTCCAGCCTAAATACAAAAACAACCTTTAATAGATAATCGAAGAGTCTATGTAGGAGTAATTCAACCCGATCGACCTCGTCCCCAGCTCCTTCATGGGCGTCGTGGTGCACCAGTAGAAGTGCTACCTCACGGGGGGAGTCGATAACTAGCGAACCTAAATCTATCCGCGATGCTTCATCTACACCAAAGGACTTTTCAAGCGACTACCCAACATGAAAACGAGGCGAGCCCTCCACAGCACCTGCGTGCTCGAAGGCTATCTCTACGTGCTTGGCGGAAAAAGCTAATTAGATGACTCATCGACTGCATAGTGCTAAAGACTGGACCTGAACAAGATGGAGTGGTCAAGAATTCCGCCCATGAACATGTAGCGCAGCAGTTCGGTTTGCTTTGTGTATAAAAGATAAATATATATTCTTGGTGGCTATAACGGCTAGAGCAGGATCAAACTGATTTAGATCTTTGATCCCCTCACACTCCAGTGGCGGAATTGGGAATTCCAGCTCCACCGGGGGATCGAGTGTCTTCAGGTCGCTTCCCTTAACTAAAACGAAATTATATTGGTAGGTGGAAATATTGACAACGGGCCTTTAAGGTCCTGTCTTAAGATAAACCTACACCAAAAGAAATACATTTTCCACAGTCGATTCACACACACCAGACTATTCCATAACTTGCTCGAAGCTTAAGCAGGCATTATAATCTTGGGAGGAGATAGTTTGAAGACCTGTGAGGTTTTCGACTTGGAGCTCGGCTAATGGAGATAAGAGCAAATTGTAAACTAAAAGGGACTTGAGGTTGATGATGAGGGACTCTCTCTAGCTAAGGAGACCCAGGTCATTAAGTAGAAGGAAGAGGAAGATTAAGTGGGCTCGCTAGATTAGAATGAGGACTATGTTTTCTTATTCGGCAACTAAGACGAACCCTTCCTTTTTAAATTGAACTTGACATCCGAAGAAGGCTAATTCCAATCAGTGCCTCTCCTGCTTCCTCTCTGTTCCTTCATGGGAAGTTGCAGAATGACTTGCTCCAAAATTATTTTGGGCGGAGGTTTAAACGATTAAGGTTACAGTGCCGAACTCTTTCTTTATGACATATAAAAATCAACAGTTGACAGACTGATCCCACTGCCAACTCCTTGCATGCTGGCCTCTTTTACACTGTACAACGGGTACGTTTACTTGTCAGGGGGAGTGGGGGCTGACCACCAACCCTCAAAAAACTTCTTCAGGATAAAGTCTGATTTCAGTGGTAAGTGGGAAAAGCTTTAGGACTTGCCCACCCAAAGGCTGAAGCACTCTACAAGGATTCTACCACCTCTTATATATTTTGACTCAGACGGGCAGCAGACTGACGTATTCAACACAATAACTTAATAGTTCATAGAGCCCGAGGTCGGCCCCTCTGGCTCCCTGCTGAGGACTATCAAGGTCAAAGACAATCTGTACGTCTTCGGAGGGAGAGAACTTCTGGTAAAATACGACAGTTAGGGGAAACGAGGCTAGCTGTCAGTGAAGCTAAGAGAGGTGGTAAGCAAGCTGAAAGTCCTTGGAGATCCTTCGCTATTTAGTTATTCGTTTGTTATATGAATTAAATTGTTAATTATGACCACCACAAATTACCGAGATAGCAGTGTTGAAGATCCATGTACGCCAATTATCAGTGGAGCGATAGGAGGACATGACTTAGGATGACCTGGATCGCTCGCTTTTCTCTAGGACTTTCTCTCCAATGGGAGAAGGATCGTTAAGAGCATCAATATTTGCGTTACTGGCCTCGGCGATGGGGACAGGAATGTTCAGCTTCCCAGGTAGCTTGCTTATCAGCGTTAGCAGATAAAGTAGGATTCTGCGCAGTGGTTCTCTATATTATCCTGGGAGCTGTTTTTTCAATCGGGACTATGTATATGATTGCAGTCTGCTCTATTAAATACAAAATGACTAACTATGGGGAGATGGCTGAGAGCGCCTACGGGGCTTTCTTCAAGAGGCTTACTGAATTCTGTGTAGTAGTATATCCTTGGGGGATCACTGTTTGTTTCCAGGTGGTTTTCAGTAAGCTCATCGTTTAGCTCGGCGGGGTCTTATTGGACAAGTAAATCTATGAAAATGGCGATTCCAATTCGACTGCACAGCGCCTCCGGAAGGCGATTGTACTAGGGGCAATCACCATCAATATGGTTCTCATTCTGAAGAGGGACTTATCTGCTTTGAAATACACCACTCTTCTTGGAACATCTAGCGTGTGCTTTTGCATTTTCGCTGTTTTCGTTACTTCTTTGGTGGGTTGCACCATCGATGGTGATTCAATCCCTTCGATTTTTAACAGAAAAAATTGGGACAGAATTAATTTTTTCTCAACAGACGTTTACTTTCACTTCGCTGCAATTGCCACCACCATATTCTGTTACGTGAACCATCAGATGCTTTTCCCACTGCTGAACAAGCTGAAGAGGCCGAACATGCGGAGGATGAGCAAGATTTTCTTACGAGTGCACTTTGGGTAGATATTACTATACGAATTAATCTGTGTTTCTGGGTATTTGCTGCTGTTCGGCTACGATAAAATAAAATTCAAGTCTCTGATAATCGAGTAATTTTCGAACGTGGCCTTTATAGTCGCCAAGCTCCTCATCTGCTTCACTCTGTTCTTCGCAGTCCCGTTAGGCATAATGCCGGCGCGAGAAGCTCTCTCTAAATCATTCGACCTATAGTATACTAATAAGGTGCACTACGGTCTTTCCATTTTCCTTGCCCTTTCAGGTGCAATAATTGCCGTCTTTTATAAGAATGTGACTACGTACTTCGGACTGCTAGGCGGGACGACGGGGACGCTGATGGCTGGGACAATCCCCGCTTTCTCATATCTCAAGCTGTAGGGAGAGTGGAAGAAGCCACTGAACATTTTGATAGCAACCTTCTACGGACTAATGACTCTTGTGGGGTTCGCAGGTGCCGTAATTTCAGTAGTATATCACGATTGATCCTCATTCACTAATTATATATTCTTTCATGGCCTTCTAGGCTGCCTTCTTTTACAAACTGATTTACTAATTCAGCCGGTTGACTATGTGCTGCAGTCCGGTCTTTATTCGGGTGTTGAACTCCATGTCGAAATAATATCTGAACATAAGATTTTCGTCAAGGTCGGTGTAGAAATTTAGGTGCCTTTCGATCTGCTATTTAATCCTGATAAGAGGCGTACTTAATGATCACACTAGCGAGGGCCTTGAACTTGAGCGAGGGTGAATCGCAGAACCTTAAGAAGGATGACATCTTGAAGAGCTAAAAGACTTAGGCATAGAACTTGCAGGACTCTAGAATTTTATCAAGCTAGAAAATGAATTGGTTGGCCTCGGGGTTTTAAAGACTTAATTTGACTGTCCTTTTGATCTGCCTTGAATTCTGGAGGCCGAACTGGTTCACTTATTATCTATCTTTGAATTAGTTCGCTTTCAGCTTTGGGTTAAAAAATTGAATGATAGCTTAATCCTCTTTCATTTTGATCAAGCTCAGATTCAAGAAAAAGTATTTTAGCTGTTATTCCTTAGGCTTGAAAGGGAAGTTGGAGGGGAATTCTGGGACCAGGTATCCCGGCTGCCTATTATGTAGCAAGTTCCTGAAGACCTAAATGTCTGCGAGCGACCTCTCGATGATTTCTTGATTGGGATCCCCCTTTCTCCTGAAATAAACATTTTCAGCATAATTTTTAAGTTCGATGTGGAGAGATCGGTCGTGAGAGTCATCGTGGAGGACGAAGAGAGACTTCCCCTCTTAAAAATTCTCATCTTACAAAATTTACGGCTACTAAAATTACATTTTAATATAAATGTTTATCTATTTCGTGGTCTTCTGCTTCATCCTCCTCGGCATTTATACCTACGTCGAAATCAACAAGGCCCTCCAAGTCCCCTCTCCTGAGTCACTTAGGAGGCCGCCAGAACCTCCTCTCGAACTCACCTTGTAGCACCTGAAGGAATACGGCGTCAACAAGCCCAGAAAGTTCATAGCCATCAAAAATTAAATATTCGAAGTCACTGGCTCAAGCCATTACGACGGCACATAGGGGTATGCAATTTTCTGTGGCCATGATGCATCGCTCTGCTTGGCCAAGCAAAAAGTGTAAAAATAACTATTAAACAAGCCCTACTAAGACATTACGAGCGAAGAACTTGGGGTGCTTAACGACTGGCTATCCTACTTCAGGAATAAATATCCCAAAGTAGGTGTACTGCGTTCCAAATCTGATTGATAATATTAATGATCAAGACCTTCGGGAAGGACAGGATATCTGATTTTGTGCTGGCCAAGCGAATAGGATTGGGCGCATTCGGAGAAGTGTTTCTCTCCCAGCTCGATAAAAAAAAAGTAGCTGTTAAAATCTCTTTTCTTAAAAAGTACTTAAAAAATTAGATCTAGGCCTACAAAATCCTGGCCAATTAGGAATTCACAGGTTTGCCCAGATTAGGCCCTTACGGAGATGAGGGTGAGTTCACGTTCTTCGCTATGGAGGCCTTAGGACCTGATTTGTAAAGATTGCTAAGACAGTTCAAACGGTTAAGTCTCAAATCAGTGCTAATGTTCGCATAGCAAGGGATCAGTAGACTGAAATTCCTGCACAGCAATGGAATCATCCACAGAGATGTCAAACCTTAAAATTTCTGCGTAGGCTCCCCCTAATTGAAATAGACTCACAGGTTTTATCTGATCGACCTGGGGCTAGCCAAGATAGTTAGATTGGAATAAGACAAGGGAGGCTTATTCGGGACACCCATCTTCATGAGTGTCAATGCCATGACAGGCAGTCCACAAACCTAAAAAGACGATCTCGAGAGTTTTGTATACAACTTGTTTTATTTGCTGGAAGGTTCTCTTCCATGGCAAGATATGGCCAACAAGAGCCCATAGGACTTAAAGAAAATGAGGATATTCAAACAGAAGTGCTGCAACTTCGGGAAGAGGGCCAACGTGGCCTAGCTGCAGGAATGCCTGAAGATCGTGAGATAAGGCAAGATTTAGTAGATATACTAGCTGCTGAGGATAAAACTGCGTGGGTGCATGTAGCGGATCGGGTAAAAATACGACTACGTCTTCGAGTGGAACAAGAAATAAGTAAATTCATAGTCCAGCGCAGCGAAGTTTAAAGAAGTTATCAAGTAGCCTACTATCGTCTAGGAGGAGAAGGCTGTTATGAAATTTCTGTAGAACATGTCAGTGGCCACGATCGAGCCGACTGCGGGCAAAGGCTCTCTTGTCCCTATCCAGACGAGAAGACTTCCTGACCCAAGAGAATTCTACCTCAAAAAGGTAAACAAGGAGGTGGAGCGATAGTCTGGGCCCCGAATCGCATTGAACCGGTAGCCTTACAACAAATTTAAGTGATTCGTTTACTTATTTTAAATGTATTAGTATGATGAAGACTTTTAGTAATTCGGACATTCAGTTATTTTCGAAGAGGAGGCCCCCACCTAGGAGCCTACCTACTAATAATTAGTCGATTACGCACAAGTGCTTGGAATCGATCCAGAGCTTGACAAGGAATACATGTACATTGTCAAAGAGGCACTCAAAGAGCCGCTCCCCTAGAACTGGCGAATCTACAGGGATAGATACGGTTAGGAGTTTTACATCGAAATCAACACAAAATAAAAGAGGAAGGACTTCCCAACCGATGAAAAGTACCGCAAAAGATTCCAGGAGGCCAAAAAGTAAAAGGAAAATCTCAAAAAACAATTGAAGAAAAACTTGCCCGAAAAACTACGGGTGGATTACCAGCCTAAAGATGTTGAGCTATAATAAAAAAAGAAATAAATATCAAAGGAGTTTTAGCTCAAGCAGATTAAACTGACCCAACAGCTCGAGTTGGAATGGAGGACTCTTGAAAAGGACATCCTTAAATCAGCTAATGGCTCCCCTAACTTCGAGCCTATCGTCTCTAACCTTCAGCAGCTCAAGGACTAGTTGAGGGCCAAACTCAAACAGTAGTATTAGGACAAGTACTAGCGCTCGAAAGGACAGCTCAGAAATTACTCCGACAGTAGGTAGCTAGACGTCCTCCAGGAGGCGAATTAGGATGAATTGAAGGTCATAAGGAACAGATATGAGCATTAGACTCGACGACTTTAAGACTGCATTGCTTAGATTCAAAGGGATTAGTCGTAAGTACACAAACGAAGATTGAACAGACAGTAGCTCATCAGAAATTAGATTTTCGACTCCAATGTCCTGCTCCAGGCTGAGCTGGAGAAGATTTAGAGCTAGGCTAGAGCTAGACTCTAGAGCAAGAAAAAATAGCTATCGAAGCGTTACTAATCCTACCGGCAGTCTCTAATGGGCAATCCCTAAGTAGCTCTGAATGAAATCCTCCAAAAGAAAAAGGCCCTCACATAGCTCTTTGATAATAAATTTGAAATTCAAAAAGAATCCAAACTTAAACAAATCAGATTAGACTCGCAAGCCTAATTCGAAAGGCTGCTCGAGCTGAAGCGAGGGTTACTGGCTTCAGAATACTCTTCCAAGCTTATGTAAGTCAAAGAAAGGGCCTCCAAAGAATTGTAAACTCAGCTGAATGAACTCGATTTAAGCAAATAGCAAATGATCAAGAAACTTTAGCTGTAACAAATCGGACAACTTGAGTCCAAGAAGAGCAAATCGAGTAGAGAATTCGCTTAAAAGCAGTCGCAATTTACCAATTAGCTTCTGGCCAGAAGGCTACAATCGAATCTAAATGAGCTCGAAATCTAAAAAATGTAATTGATGAACGTCAGGTAGCAGCTTATCGAATAGGCCAACGTCATCAAGGAACGAATGAGGTTCCTTGAATCCAATTCAAATCGATTCAAAATCATCAATGAACTACTTAATAAGCCCGCTGAAGAGCAGTAGACTTACCTTCGATAATACCTCAAAAACTTAAAAAAATGGCCTCAGAACTAACAGAGGAGGGAGCAAAAGTCAAAAGCAATAATCGAAAGGTAGTAGGCGAAATTGAACGGACTGAAGTAAAGATTGCTGCAGGACAAAATGTTCATCAAGCAGGTGCACTAGTACATCCGGCAGGACGAGGAACGAGTAAGACTAAGCATCAGATAAATTAACAACTCTTTCCTCGAAGAATTGTCAAAGCAGGCGAAGATAGAAAGCCTTAAAAAAGGACTGGAGTCGATCGTGGTGCAATTCAATTAGGACGTCAACACCTCTCGCAAGAACTAAGAGCACATCAAGGCCTATGAGCGAGCCATTTAACAGTTATCTGCCGATAACTAAGACTTCTAGTCCAAGTTCTCCTAAATTATCAAAATCAGGCCCATCTGCGCACCTCTTAAGTTGAGAGACGAGCTTCAAAGCAAAACACCTTTCAACACCTCCACTTCCCACTTGGAAAATCGGCTGATTAGCATTTCAGCAAAGGAGTCTGTGCGAATGATAAACAGCCACCGCTGCTGGATTGCCAAGACCAAAACTGCTCTAAACAACAGCCTTTTGGCCTTGAAGGGAATAAATATGCCTAGTTTTTGAATTGATAATGTAAGAAATAAGGACATTTTTTTTGGATCGCCCCTTCCCGTCTCTGAGCAAGACGATGGGCAAGAAGGTTATAATCTTCCAGTCTTTGTTAAAGAGCTAAAGACTAATCTTTTAAGAAATTTCAGATTCAAAGTACTAAGGCAGATTTTAGGTGCCCAACGAAAAGGACGGGACTTTAGTGATGAAGATCAAGTTCTAGTAGACGCTTTCCATGTAAAATTTAATTTTTAGCATGGGGTTTAACTTCAACAAGGATGATTTGGCTATCTATAAGTCTCCTTACCAAGAATATACAGAATTCATAAAGGTCGAGATGCTGACTTGCAATGCTGCCTTGATTCTTCGACTGTGCGAATATTAACCCCTGGAAGATAAATAAGTCATCCGAAATTTCAAGATAGTTGGCATCTATACCAACCACATTCATAAGGATAAATCCTACGCCATCCAACAGTTTTTAACACAGGCCAAGAAATAATGTATCTTCAAGGCCATTTTCCAAGGCCTGTTTTACGGCCCTATCATCCTAAATCTTTCGTCCAAATAGGTCAAAAAAAGGACAATTTACCAGCGTGATATACACTGCGTCTTTCTTATTCTCGACACAAATAAACTAGTTTTAATGTAAATTTTAAAGATTGATTAGAAATATTGGGCTTCGATCAAATCGTCTGAACAACTTCAAGGCAAAAAGGAAGAATAAAAATATCTGCAGCTTGCAGCGGTGGTCTTGAACTGGTAAGACATCGCAAATCTTTAGAACTATCTGACTAAGAAAAAGAGAAGTGTTAATCTAGACTTGCATAAAAGCCTATTGGAACAGCTTGAACTTGGTCTGATTATGGGCTAGGCAATGGGGAAGTACAATAAGCTACAGCCTTAAATGGAATCAATAACCGATGTAAAGGAATCGATGATGTTAACTTGATTATTTATGTTAACTTTTATATTGCTAAACTACCCCCCTGTCAGGACTTTCACTTGTCTCGGCTTTTTCCACGTTTTTGGGGGAGACAAGTGCTTCTATTGCCTTGACTCTGACTGTCTTTACTGCGGAACTTAAATGGCCTGCTCTGCTTGTTAAGCCAGATGGGGAGATCGATAGTGTTTATGCAGCGGTAATTATATTCAAGTGAACACGAGATATAAGAAGATCTGCCTTAAATGCCATCCGCTCAGCTACTCCTGCTCACAACCGATTCTTCAAGGCTGCTACAGTGAGCCCTGCAGATTCGTCAACTTATTCTGCATCCTCAATGCAAGGGCGATTGACGGATACTGTTATTGCTAACCTAACTATTATCGAATTAGTAGCAATTGTTTTAGATGCTCGCCTGTCTGCAATACTTGCGCCGACTTCAATCAATGTTTTGCATGCTTCAGCAACGCTTTCCTGGGCGCTGATAGCTACTGCTACTGCCAAGTGAGTTACTACAGGGCTGCAACTGCAGACCAAGAATGCCTGATGTGCATGGACAGCTGCAAGACTTGCTCAGTCGGATATAACTGCTTGACTTGTTACAACTCCATGCAATTAGTAAGAGGCTAGTGCGTTTGCCAACAGGCCGATCAGTTCTTTCTGTTTATGGGAAAAAGTGTCTAGTAGCACTGCTTCACATGTTATATTTAATGCGTCACCTGCGTTTAGCGGGCCACTAAATGTCTCACCTGCACAGCCCAGGCCTACTTGACATCCAATAATGTATGTCTCTGCAATACAAGCTACTTTTTTGACACTGGGAAGTGTTTCCCCTGTATCAGCATCTGCCGGACTTGCCTGAGCCTGCTTTACTGTACATCTTGCATCACCAATCTAACTCTCTCGACTTCCAATCGCTGCATTTGCAACAGTGGAATGACCCTCTCCAGCAACAGTATCAATGCTTTCTGCATCTGCAAGCCTAATTTCTTCTACATTCCGTTTAAACAGATCTGCTTATAATGTGGGCCACACTGCCTCACGTGCTACAGCCAAATTATCTGCGTTTCCTGTATTATCACCTACCAAAATCTTGATGGCTAGTGCACTTGCGATAAGTACAACACAGGCTATAAGTGCTGTCCCGATGGCTGCCAGTAGTGCTCATCAGACATGCAATGCCTTTCCTGCCTGAACGACATGGACCTCTCTGGATAGAGGTGTGTCTGCCTTTCCAAACATTATTATTGGAAAGAGAGCTTGTCGTGTCTCCCCTGCATTAAGAATTGTTAGTACTGCCTCAGTTTCATCTGCTACTCGTGCGTCGCTGATTCTTTGCTCCTCAGCAATACCTGCAAGAAGTAGATTGGGTTGTTCATATCAAAGAAATAATCCCAGTTCATAATAACAGTACCTTAGGCCACAGGTGAAGAACTGTCGGAAATAGCAGGTCTGCTGACTCCTAACTGCCACTCCTGCTTGTTCAAAATCTCTGTATTAGATGTTTCCAGATAGATAAAAATCTAATACCAGACGTCATACGATGTGTAGTGCCTCTAATTCCCGTAGCTTGAATTTTAGGGGTCGAACCTATTCCGCCTGCAGCCCGCGGAATTCGAATATGTCTACCGGCGACTGCCCAAAATCCGGCTTCGTAGCGAACAGTTTCTGAACAAAAGCGGCGTCTTCGTCCTTATTGACTATTCCAAGGCCAACTAAATTATCAAAAAATAGCTTGCGAATATTAAAATTTCCGTAAGAAGGGATGGGTAGCCTATCAAGTTCTAATTGACCCAACAGAATTAGACGCTCACAGTAAAGCTCACCGACTAATACGTTCTGTCCTCCAGAACTTACATCTATTTTCAACAGACTTAGTAGTATCCCACTCTAAAATTGATGCCAATCAAGCTGCGCAACTTCAAACTCATAAAGGTGACCAGTTAGAATCAGAGGCTGATGGAGAACATGGTTGCAGTGTTTGAATACAGCTTGATAGTACTAAAGTACATAGTCTCGTTGTTCTGGTTCTTTGGAATCATTGATCTTAGCAATATCTTCAGAATCCTCAACTTCTACCTCCTCATCAAGACGGAGAACTTTATTTTTCTACCTGTCCTCATGGACTTAGTCACCAAAATCCAGAACATTCAGGAGTTCATCACTCCAGAAATTGTCTCCAAGTTTTCAGGGTACATCATGTCGAATAACAGCCTTGTCAATGGAATTATCTTGCAGATTATAATCGCCATAATATCCAGAGCCATCATTCAGCTAATCAATCAGTACTTCTTTACCAAGTGCATCTACAACCAAAAGGGAGCAAAGAGCAAGAAAAAGATACGGCTCAAAAAGAAACACTTGGAATAAATTATTATCAACATACTGGACCCGGTTGACGACAACCTCCCCTACCTGGTCTACATAATCACTAAAGAAGTGAAATACGGAAGCTTAGAGAAGCTGGCCTACTTCATTGGACTGCTAACAATCTATGCCATTCTGATAAAGCGGAAACTAGTAAAGATGAGTCTAACGTTGAAGCGGCTGACCAGCATCCTCATTGGATTGATTTTTGGTTTCGGATCAGAAATTTTTATCAACAAAATATTTTTACTTGCTATTCTCCTATTCAACCTTTTCTACGAATTCATCAACCAGATGGTCAACTAGTTAGACGGAAAAGTTTACTTGTTTTAGTTGGTCACTTTCTTCACTTCAATCGCCGGCATCATTGTCTTCGAAGAGGTCGGGCAGATTGAGACTGTGCCCTTCTTCTTGGGGTTTGTCTCGGGAGTGCTGCTGATCATAAGCACTATCATTAGCATCATTGAGTTCATAGTGAGGCTGATCCACAGCCTGAAGTGGAAAATGATAGCCCTCTCGAAATTTCGAATAAAAAATGAAGAAAACGAAAATTATCGGCTAAACGAAAATAATCGGCTAAATTTAAATTTAACCGATGTGCGTAATTCTCGGGTAAGAAGATGAATTGAAGTCAATCAAGGCTTTATTAATTCTACTATTAAAGAACCAGCAGCAAGCTTTGGAAGCTCCTTCTTATCGATTACTCGCTTTTCTATTTATACACCTCTGGATTTACCTAAGCCCTATTCGACTAGGTGCTATCCACCTGGCTATCTTACAGCTAGTCGAACTAGTAGAATAACTCCGACTGCTAACTCCTTTAATTCATGCTCCCTTAGGCTGGAGTAATGACTCGATATCCGAGGGGAATCAGCCTTACTTGTTATAGAGAGATGTGTTGTTGTCTGGGCGTTGAGTTTGTTGATTAGCCATTCATCCTCATAACCCTGTCAGTTGAAGCCCTGTCGCAATCCCAAAAATCTTGGGGCTGTAATTTGGCTTTGGTAGAGTCGAAGGAAATCTAGATGATGCTGATCGAATCCTCTTTGACTGCCCTGATAGGTGGGATATCTGAAATTTCGATGATCTCTTTACAGTGACTGGAGCAAGACCTTGAGATAAACAAGGTGTTCAATTCAGTCTAAATGGCAGTAATTGCCTATTTCAGAGAAGAAGCTCTCGCCAATTTCAAGTCAAACCTTTATGAGAATGATAATAAACTTGGCACTATCTTGCTACTTATTAGCTTGCAGCTGTATTCGATTATTTCGTTTTCATTGATATTTTTTGAGAGTTTTGGCATATCTGCGAGGTTCTAAGAAACCCAGACCTTGATTTCCCCAGCTTGATCAATCCGAATAAAATTTTATTTGAAGTCCAGCGCAAAAGGGCCGAAAACTTGAAGCATCTCAAGCATCCCTATAAATACTACTCTGAGGCTGTGGAGATATTCGGCATAATTAAATTGATGACTTATCGAACCCAGTGCAGTCGTCTTCTAAGTCTATATTTAGATAAGATAGTTTCTGCTACAACCTGCTTTAATCAGACTGCACTTCTAAAACAGCACATGCGCCACAGTGGAGCTCATTTGCTCTCTGCGCATTGAAAAGTATTTGTAGAGGGTTAGCGCAGCTTAGTCCGCTATAACCACTGAGTAACTCTAAGTCACTTTCCTCACGCCCTGAGTTGCTCGGTAAAAGGTGATTTCTGCAGATTTGACATTATTAACAATTCCCATCTCCAATTAATTTAACGAATTAAATTCAATCACATGCCATCAGCTGGGGCCGATAAAGGCCTTGGCAGCCCCATCGGAAACCTGGCAGCTATTGGAGGCTAGTAGAATTCAAGTATATCTTGTGGCACTTCAAATATTTCTTGAGCTTGGTAGTAGTCATTTGTCCCAATTAATCAAACGCCTACTAGTATCCGCTATCAAACTTCTCTTCGAGTTAGCTGCTGAAATTGGAGTACAGGCCCGAAAAATATTAGTGGTAGTCTTTTGCAGGGATTTAAGGATGGACGAACTCCACAAACCGATGGAAATACTGATTCTTATCCAAAGTTTTTTTGATGTTGAAGTTAACTCTGCTTCTGAGGAGACTGAGGTGCATGGAGAAGACTAAATCCATGTGGTCAGGCTGATAAATAGTGATGAACTATTTCCAGAAGTATGGCGTGATGAGATAATCGACCAGGCCTTTGAGGGCACGATAGTTCATCATTTTTAAAAATTCATTTTTCAAATCAGATTTTTTTGTAATTGCTGTATGAAAATGGGGTGGCAGGTGGTTTTATTTTCCTCTTGTATTTATCGTTTATTAGCAATACGCCATAAGGCCTTATGTCTTCTTTTCTGCTTATGATGAAGGTTTATTTGCAGATTCTGATTGCCTCAGGCCTGATTCGGCACTGCAGGATCACATAATATTTTTGCTACTTCCCGTTGGATTTAACGCTGACCGGATCGGTGTATCCTTACAGACATCTCTGAAAATGTGGAGTGATGAGGATTCCTTTCTCAATGAGCTAACCTGTTTTCTAGCACCTGATTTTACTGCTTCTCATCATTTATTAAAGGAGCTCCTCAGCAGGCGGGATCTCTTTGCAATCAAAGTTGCTTAGGATTCTAATCCTGTGAAACCCGACGGCCCACTCCTTAGGCCCGTTTCTCATTTACAGCCAGGCATTATCTTTGTAGATGTCAAGGACTTTAATTGCAAATCGATAGCATTTGTAGGGCTGCCAATACGGCCAGTTTCCTCTTCTATAAATGCTGTCGGGTTAAACTTTGAGCATGTCCATGTTGAAATTCTAATCGAAGTCGTCTAATGAGAGCCTGAATTGAGTGAACATGCTTTTGGAAGCAGGGAACGAGTAATGAATTTGGTTGGTATCCTTGCTCAATTAGTGAATGTTTATCAAATCCTCGCTTATGCCCAATTAAGCAGCCTTGCTTTTCCTGAACCTCTCAATAAACAGTTAGGCGCTCGCTTGGTCTTTTACTATCGACTTGAAGTCTTCCTTAAGTTTTTCTATTTTAAATTCCTGGTTTAGATTCATGATACCACTTGTCACTTGGAACAGGCCATTCTTGCTTAGTATTGAACTTCTTTAACTTATCAATACATTTATTCCCAGCTTCTCCAGCTACTTCTTTAAGACGAGGATAAGCAGCTTTTTCGATAGTTATTTTTATTTTCCTACTTCTTCCTATAGATGTTTAATCAAGAGTTCTGTCTCTTTGAGCTCTTTCTAATTGGGCTACTTGCTAAAGGCCCTGTAATTGATTTAAGCAGTTGTTGAACGTAAAACTTGTATTTTTTCCAGGTCCTAAAATTTAACTTCATGAGAAAGGTCCAATGGTCGTTTTTAAACAGAGAGTTAGAGTTATTTGCTTAGTCTGACGACTTAACCTGTGGTGTCGACTTATACGCGCATTTCAATTACAGAGCTGTGCTTGCTTTATTTTGACTCCTCCTTCTTGATCTGCTTACTCAAATCAAATGAACGCCTCTAATTAATGACGCTTGACAGCATCATAAAATTTTAAAGATTCGAGTTTGAAGATGCAAATATCAGTTCATGATTCTAATGGGCCCCGCTCTAATTGCACTTTTAGCACAGCACGAAGTCCTTGCATTGCTGGCATTTAATTAAGAAAGATGTTTGAATTGTTGATTTGCACTCCTGACAAGTCATCTTTTTTGCCTGCCTTATTCTAAGCATATGCATAAACCCCTCAAAATTGTGAAACTATTAAAAGTCACTTCGAGCAAAAACGGAGATAAAGTGTTTGTGATGAATTTGAGACTTTTTAAAGAAGCAGGTTTAACAAGACAGGCATCCTACCACATTGATTTAAAAGCCGAAGCAATCGATGCAATAGAAGACATTTTTATCGTGTCCGATCTACCTGCAAATCATGCACTATGCATCCATAATTTTCTTTATGGGCATTTGTTCGATGACTTTCTTGAGTTTTTAAATTTAAAACTTGTTGGTCTCCTTGTGCCTTTGGGTACGGGGCTGTCAGCAATCATATCAAAATAATAATTGAAATTTCAAAAAGATTGTTTTATTTGGTCATTTAAGGGAGAAATTCTACATTTGTAGAGAGACTAATGCTTGAGCTTCATCAAGGAATTAATTAATTATTGAATACCTTTCATTATGTAGAAATCAACAACAAACAGAGAGTTCTGCGAATACAAGATCATAACTTAGCTGAGTAACAAGGCCTTCTAAGGCGCCTCTTATATCGCCTAACGAAAAGATTTGGTGGATATGAAGACCTAGAAGTATTACGTCAAAATTACTAAGATTCAGGAGCTGGATTAGCAGGAGGATTAAGTCCTGCAGAAGAGCTTTGCTTATCTGCCCCGTTAAAGTAATTTCGTAGTCAAGCTCATCTAGTTCTTCTTTATGGACTAAATGCGATAATTTGTTCAGGTTTTCTAGTATTGCGAGCTCACCTACCTGGACATCATAAAAAATATTCACGCAGACTCCAAAATTTATCTCATGAAAAGGCTGGCACTTTGTTTGAAGCACCTCCACTCGAATTAAAAATTCTACCACAACAATCTCAAACTTTAGAACGTGCATATCAAGAAAAGATAAAAATAGTATGATGTGAAACTCTCAGGCTTCGGACTTCGCGATTAGCAATTAAACTTCTGGGCCCCAGAATCATACGGCAGCAAATAGTATTTGAAAAGCTTCCACAGTGACATCTGGTCCTTAGGAATCATATACTTGAACATTCTCAACAACTCTGAGATTCTGGACAGCTCCAACGGTTTTTTGAATGATAAAAATTTAAGAAACATTCAATCAAAAAATTTGATGAAACTTATCGAAAGAATGCTGAGCAAGAAGGTCAGCAGGCCGGATATCAAAACAGTGGTGAAATAATTGTAAGATCTGATTGAAAGTACCTAAGATAAATAAAAGATAATAAAACTCGAGAGAGAGGTAAAGTTGGAAAGAGTGGCGGATTACCCTACCTGCACGAAGCTGTAATTCAAGCTTGTCAAAGAGCATTAGTTCGAGAAAAGGCTGGATGTCAAATACCTCGGCTTCGGAGTCAAAGAAGACATCATTATAGGACTTTATTAACAAGGTATGGGTAGATATAAATAGGCTGCCACCTACAGAATTTAAGGAGGCTAATGCGAATTTATCAAGACCGTTTGCTCTGGTAAGTTCTTTAACAGCTGTTCGATGGGCAGAAGCGGATACGCTTACTTCATTATTCGTGATTAGGCACAGATAGTAAAATACAACCCTCGATCTGATATCTCATAAGTTATCACCTTGCGTCCTGATTGTAAAGATCGATGGTCAATTAAGTGTGGTTCAGCGTGCGAATTCTATGAAAATGATAAAATCAATGAGAACTACCTGATTTACAGCAGCTAAAATTACTAAGATGGAGGGATCTTCAAAATGGACATCAAGTCTAAAACTGAATAGCAAATTGGCAAGGGCATTGGCATCGATAAGCCTGAGAAAGTGGGGATGATTGGAAATCATTTGATTGTCCTGGACGCAGGTACAAAGTCAATCGTGTCCTTCCTAGAGGGCGATAAAGTTTTAATTTAGCTCTTCAAATTGCCGAAAGCTGCTTCTGACAATGAGAAATCTGAGATCAAATGTATGACCATCTTCCAGAATTCCATTTTCTTTGTGACCCAAAAGGTAACCTACTACCATTTCAAGGTCAATATGCGCAATTATTAAAACCAGAACATACAACAGCGGCCTGCCGATTTCGTTGTCAAGCTTTGGAGAATTAATGTAGACCCCAAGTGTAGGAAACTAAAATAAAAGATGGTGGTGACCTAGCTCCGATACGATCTACCCATAGATGAAGTAAAGGACGGGTAGAGGATATACCAGCGGGACGCTGATATCGATGAGATTGTGGTGGATAGGGAAAGGATAATCCTAGCCTTTCGAAAAAACAAGAAAGTGAGGTTCGCCTTACTGAGAGCGAAATGAGAAGCAATAAACAATTAATCATCTGCTTGAGCCAAGGCAAATGCAGTCATTACTTTCCAAATTGAGCATACTTTTTATTCCTCCTGGCATTAAGAATTTGATCATAAAATTTGTATTCAAATAATAAAGACCAATGGCAAGTCAATCTCCCTTTTTAAACAATCTTTTCAATTTTTGTTAGACCTAGTCGTCTAGCTTGAGTTTTTAGCGCAGCTGAGTCGCCTCCAGTCGTTCGTCGAACATCTCCTATAGACTTTCCTACTTATTGAATTAGCTAACCGGCCTCTCCTTAGTCTAATGCCTTTCAGAGACCATTTCCAGATTATCGTAGATTTGAATCTCGTCGGAAAAAATAACTCCAAATTAGCTCTTTTTAATCCAGGGTGCATTAGGTCTATTTTACACATCAGAGGGATTGATATCTTCAATTATTTTCCTATCGAAGGTCGTCCTTTGAACTGGACACTCAATCTCCGGTAGTCCCAGAAATGGTCTAATTTAAAAACTAATGCCTTCTGGAAGTGATATGAGAAGTGGTTTGAAACAAGAGCTTAGTTTCCCCTCATGAGGAAACACTATCAACTAACCTTTCATCCTCTTGTCTCCTTTCAAAACATGGCGCATCAGTTTAAGCTCTGCCAAAGGGTTTTAATTGATAATAACTTCAAGCGTTTAGAGCGCCTTTTAGAATTACTTATTCAAGAGCCAAGCGATCACCAAATTATACTTTATCTGGAGCTGGGTCCACAAGCTTTGCTCTTAGTTTTAGCCGTCGCTCTCAACTATCAAGTTCTTCAGTCCTTTGGGAAGTTTCTCATATTTGTTCGGATCATAAAAACAGCCGAAGAGGCCGAAAGCTTTTAAGTCGCTTTCCTTGAAAAATGCAGTTTTCTTGGACTGTGTCATGATTTGTCCGATGAGTTCAGTTAGCTGCCCACCCCTGCCCATCTGGAAATACTAAATTATGCTCTGGTCCATTTGCTTGTCCAACTTCCTCAACTATTTTAAAGAGTTCGGGAAGTCAACGAGCATGAAATAAGCCTTGGCCCTTATCATGCTCATGTCCTCAGAATCTGATGAACCGTGGGAATAGGCCAAAATGCAGTCTTAATAGGCCTGGTTTTGGAACAGCAATAGTCCTGCATGCTTATGGATCTACGGATCATCAGGGTTGATTGTGATATATTTTTGTAAGTCGAGAAAGGCCTCATTGGATTCCCCTTCAATCTGCAAGCTTTTCGACCTCAGCAGATAGGCAGCTGAAAAATTCTAATCAAGGTTGATGCAGATTGTGAAATCTGTGATGGCTTGCTTGAAGTTATTGCAGCATGCAAATGCCAATCCCTTTACGTAGTAGTATTTGGGAATATTTTCTTCGCTCTTGTCGATAGCTTTTTCGAGGTCAGTAATCCCAGTCGAAAATTCATTTTTGAAGCATTACAGAATTCCTCGCAAGTATAAAATGTTAGCTGAGACGTTGTTGTTGACTCCCTTCATCAGTTCGTTGGCCTTGCTCAGTTTTTTGATGGCAGATTCGAGATGAACACTTTTGCGAGAGGCTTGATCGTCCCTGGTCTGCAAAGCCTTTTTGGATAGACAGATGGCCTGATAGAGAAGAGGCTAAACTTTATCCTTACCAAGCTACTAAGCTCGTTAGAACTCTTGCAAGGCCTCTGTATACTTGGACGCCTTGTAAAGGTGAACGCCAGAGGAAAGTAACATATTGTAATACATTGCAGTGTCCTCCTCAGTAACCCCGCTTTAAGTATAATCACGGAGCGCCTTTGAGTGCTAGCCGATACAGAAGTAACCGTACGCCCGATAGAAAGGCAGTAGCTTCGACATCTTCTTCTTGCTCTCCTGGTAGACATACTCCAAAGGCGCAGAAAGCAGCTTCTAAAGCTCATTGAACGAAACTAATGCCTCCTGATATTTGCGCTTCATAAGATCGATAGTGCCTTAAACAAAAAGCTGAATGTGCCTGATGAACTTGAACTAGACGGAAAGATGCTCACAACGCTGAAGGAGGTGATAGCACTAATAATAGTCTCGCTCCTCGATTCTGATTAGCAAGATGGATATAACTGACCGGGTTACAAAGCGTCTAACCAGATTGTCTCTAATAACCTACTAGTAGAACATTAGAGCTTATTGCTTGTCTCCCATCATTCTACTCAGCTCGGCTTTGTAGAACCTCCCTTACAGATTCTTAGGGTTGCGCTCAATAAACGAACTTAGGTCTTGCAAAGATTTCGCCAGCTGGCCCATATGGAAGTACGCAATTGAGCGTTTCAAAGTTATCTGTTCTTTGTACTCCGGATCGAGATCGAGAGAGGTCTGATAAGACTCAAGGGCACTGTTGAATTCTCCCTTGGCTAAAGCGCAGTCGCCAAGCCCGCTAAAGCCGTTTGGCTTGGAATTGTTGATTTCAACTGCCCTCCTGAAATCCCTTTCGGCCTTTTCAATCTAATTTTCCTTGAGGAAATATTTGCCCCTGAAAATGTAGCTATCGTAGTAGTGGGGGAAAAGGTGTATGCACTGACTCAGGACCTTGAGCATGACGCTGTAACGTTCAAGTTTCTTTAGGGAAATAGCCCAGAGCAGATAAATATTGCGATTGAAAGTTTGGTCAAGGAGGGCAATCTCACTGAAAGTCTAAGCAGTCTGCTAATAATCCTGGAGGGCCAGATAGCATAGGCCGATGTAATACTTGGCCTACACAATCTTCCTTTACTTACGGATCGATAATTTCAGCTGGGTTATCGCCTTTTGGTACTGCCCTTATTTGTAGAGCAACTTTCCGTTTTCGAGGATTTCGCAAAGTTCCTATTTGCCGGTCTTGAGAGTAACTGAGTTGGATGAGCGTTTGGTGTTAATGGTGTGCTTTTGTAGTCTCGAAAGTCGTTGCGATTAGCGGTTGGTTGATGAAGATTATTAGTGGCTAACTGATCCATATCGCTCGGAGATACGTCGACTGCCCGATCGCTGCTTGAGGCCGAAGAATTGCTGTCTCAAACTCTTCTTAGATTAGTCTGCAGGTTTAAGTTTCTGGTAATGAAATAAACTCTTTTGAACTTGATGGAGTTCTGATTAGGCGGATGCCTGAAATCGAGAGTCTGAACCTGCGAGTTTTAATTCGAGATGGTGGAGAAGGGGGAGTGAACGATATGGGAAGGCGGAGGCCTTATAAGTCTTCTATTATTCATATAAAGTCACTGGAACATGAGCTTAATCTTATGATCAATCGTCTTATCATCGAGACTGTCAATCCTCACAGTCTGGAAGTACTCCTTGGGGTCGAAGAACCCTTTCGCTATCAGGAAGTTCTGTCTCAGCACAAGTTATTTGATTTTTGCCTAATCGTAGTAGAGGATATCATCGTACATGTCGAAGTCGGAAGGCTCTTTGCCTCGGTTGAGGAATCTCTTGATTTACTAGTTGGATAATCTCTAAGCACGCTGAGCGGCGGGCTTGTAGTTCATCATCTTGTAAATCTGGGAGAGCGCCTAGGGATTGTTCTTGTCTGGTGAGGAGCTAACATTTTTCGAGCAAGTTTTCGAATTCTCTGAGTTGCTGCTGGGTCTAACGTTGCATATTAATCAAATATTATTATTAACTGTCACTCGATCCCAGGCGTGGCATTTCCCAGGGATTTTCCCTTAGATTCTCAGCAAACTCCTGACCTGCTCGACTTGCTCCTTCAGGGCCTTGTCTTGCACCTATTAGCTGTATAGCGCCATTAGGATTGCCTTTTTCTAGGAGAGGCTCTATTTCTCATCAGCAGGAGAAAGCTCCTAAGTCCGATTGATGTTGTTGATTATAGACTGCAGGTGCTCCACTCCAAAGACGCCAATGATTCTGTTGGTGCTCTTCGACTTGAGGCACTCCAATATTGCGTTTGTGAAGGACATCTACCGTCCTCGAAAGCCTAGGTATCTAGGGTCTGAGTAGCTTGCAGGGCTAAATAGCGGAGGCTAACTACCCTTACATTTCTAGCAGCCCTTCTTCGAGGCTTGGTTTAGGTAAGTTAGCTGTTCCATCAGGTAGAGCAGCCTTATTTCAGCAAATTATTTTTTGATGGCTTTCAAGGAGAGTCGCTAAGCAATCAAATCGATTTCCTAATCAAATGTCAGATCAGCCAAAACAAACTAATTGCCGCTGTTCTTAATATACTCGGTATAGATGAGAGTGGCGAACTCATGGGGCAGCCACTCCTGATCCCAGTGGTAGACAGCTTGTTCGTTCTTTCGAACCTCGAAGAACTACTTGCGGTAAATTATGTATTGCTCTATGTAATATCTTATCAGTTACCCTCTGAGGGATTTCAGAGGGAATTACACTGATGGCAAAGGCGTTTGCAGTGGATTCAGTTAGTTGTAAAGGTCTGCCTTGAAAGGTTTTACTTGGCTCGCCTGGAGAGCGGGCATCTCAAGGACGATAGTCTTAGGCTCTGGTTTTTGCATATCTTGGATGATTTTTCGCAGAGCTTTAGAATCTCCGTGTTAGATTCCGTAGAGAGTAACTTTCTTACCAAGCATGTTGATCTCGGACTTGACTAGATTGCCACCTCTCTTCGAACTGCTCTAGAAATTTAAATGGAACCCTTCGAAAGCAAATACTTTTTCTCTCATCCTTACGAAATTCACTTACATTTCTGCGAGCTCATCGTCGGACATTAGGCTCCTTCCTTCAGACAAATGCTTATTGAAAAGCTACAAGATTGGACGCTAATCTCCCTCAAACTAGAAAGCACTGAGCACTTAACTAAAATTTATTAGATTCTGAGTGGTCATGGAGTCCTTCTCCATTAGAAACCTACTTTTAATGGTCCTGAAGAGCGATTGATCAGAAGACTTCCCGAATTAGACAGCCAGAATTCCCAATCTGAGAGTGAAGTGAAGTGAACTATCGGCTGTAAAGTTGAAGAGTACAGGATAGTAGGAATTGAAAAGACGCTTGGATTAGGAGATCAGCCGCTTCCTTTCCGTGCAAGTATGGCGATGGGCCTTCAAGAAGAGGACTATCTTTTTCATCAAGGAAATTAGAAAAGCTGTCCAGCCATGCTTATCTATTCATTTATGTCAACATAGGACGAAGTGTAGAACTTGCAGCTGGTCGCACGATCAGCCTTGACGACTTAGACTTATGCGATCTCGAAGGGATCTCATTCCTTATCTGTTCAGCAGCCTCATCATCCCGTTGAAATGTTAAAGCCTCACTAAACAAGGTTAAAAATTCATTTAATGGCTTTGACTTCTAAGTCAGCCTCCTGACATTCTTGGAAGTAGCGCAATTGTCATTAATTAATGCTAATTAGATAGCCCCTTCATGTCCTACAATTTATTGATACTAATCCGGCTGCCCATCGCTTCCAATCCCCCTCTTTTCAAAGAGTTCAAACAGAAAAGCAGCTCCTTCTCCTCAATCAAAACTCGCTACTAAATCTGGAGTTTAATGGAGATTTTGCCTAAATGATTGTGTTAAAAGCCATCGCAAATACAATCATCAACCATCCTTGTTCAAGCTCCTTGTAAAGTTGTTTTTCAAACGAGTCTCCTCTTGGTAATTTGATAAAAAACTCAAATCTCATCCTGCTTGAACCAGTGAAAGGGCTGATCAAAACAAGTAATACACCGCCGACACTCGATTTCTAAATACAATTCATAAAGGAGGTGATTCCTCTGCTAAGAGTGGCTGATGCATCAATCCAACCTTACATTCTCAGCAATCTAACTTGCACCAACTTATTAGTCTGGCTCCAAGTGCTCGACTAATTTCTGAGTAGGTCAGACGAGTCAGGGCTGATTGAAGCCGGCTACTTGTACTTCATTATTGCTCGAACGATTCTCTAGTCTCCTAAAAAGTATCCATATGATTCGCTGCACGTATTGCATGCCTCGTTCTAAATAGTGTACCGCTATATTTACTGCTGTAAGCGTAGCTCATTCTGGGACCAAGTTCAGAATTAGCTGTAATTATTTTGTTTCCAAAAGAATGTCGCTCCTTTGGCGATCAACAAGTACTTCTCGCTTTACGAGTTTAAATTTGATATTCAAGAAGCTTTTGCAGTTTACCAGCATCCATGGCTTATACCGCAAAAGCCCAGGAAAGAGATGCTTTTCTATCAGCCTACGAAATTCTCCAAATTGATAATGATGGGATTTGTGGCGAGCTCAATAAAGGAGCCTGAGTTCGAAAGACACTGGCTAATCGACCCTCTTTTCGTCATTTTTTTGAAAAAAATCTTCTTAGAAGGCGATTCCTGGTAATTAATAAATATGATAGTAGATGTGCTTTACAGCCATATCATTATATTGGCTTAGCAAGAGTGCACATAAATATAGCTCTACAATCGCTATTGTGAGAGTCTGACATTAACACTGACGAAAGTACTAGGAAGTCGGGAGGGTGCCTTCCTGAAATTCCTGACCCGGTAGGTGAGAATCGACTAGTTTTGAGCATATTTAATAATGTAATTAAATTGGATCAAATTGTAGAGAAAGCAGGTACCCATCGAATAGCTCAGCAAATAGATAGAGAAGTCATCCACCATCCTAGAGACTATCATACTTCCCTTGGTAGTTTGTTTCAGGCTTGAGAACGAGCCCATGCTGAACTAGTAGTAGGCTGGCTATTGCCTCATTGGCTCCGAAAAACTGAAATTTTAGTTTTTGGATGACGAGGATGTTAAACTGTTGATTTAAAAGGACAGGTAAACCATCTACGCCATCGACTAAAATTAAAACATCGAGCCTTTAAATAAGTCTGACTCCCCTCTCAAGCCCTAGCGCACCTCCGCCGCCGTCAGGTCTGCACTCTCCGATCTAGAGACATCAAAAAAGGAGACCTCCAATCTAATAAACTCCATCTATAATTCCACTCCTACAGGCACTACTACTCCTACTACCACTCTCGAAAACCCCACTGTTACGACACACGCTACGCATAAAATCCCCTTGTAGAAAATATAAACTATAGCCTAGGTAAAGTCACTAATCTAGAATAAAAAGCCTTAAACAACTGTCGCGCCTCAAAATGAACAACATCAGCCTACAATCCCCAAAAATTAAACTTCCCTTCCATAAGAACAGATCTAGCGTAAGCCCACATCATAATATAAGTCAACAGTCCCCTAAATCAAGCCGGCAGTTCCCTAAGGTAAGTCAACAGTTCCTACACTCCCTTAACACAAACCGACAGTACCCTAGTAGTAGTCAGCAGTCCCTTAATATAAGCCTACAGTCCCATACACGCATACAATCCCTTAACACAAGTCTACAGTCCCCAATACGCCTACAATCCCTTAACACAAGCCGACAGTCCCCTATACGCCTACAATTCCTTAACACAAGACTCCAGTTCCCTATACGCCAGGAATCCCTTAACACAAGCCGACAGTAAAGACAGTTCCTTATCACAGGCCCTAAACCCAGCAAGAACAGGGATCAGCTTAAAAAAGGCAAGAAAGCTAAGCGAAATAAATGAATAAGCTGGCGACTTAAGGGAAAATATAAAAATTTGATTTAAATAGGATTTTCTGGCTGTCCGTGATATTCATCTCACTGACCCTCGAAGTCTTCAGCTTATGCTAGCAATGAATGAATAATCCCATCTTCAGTAACCACTATTCTTTAAATGCAATGTTAACACAAAATGTCACTGCCAAAGATATCATCTTAAACCAACAGTTATGATTTAACTTAAAATGCATTATTAGCAATTTTACATCGACCCGATAAACAGTCCACCTTCAATAATTTAGCTGTTATTCATCTGAATTAAGATGAATAGCTAACTACACATAAGGTGAAAATCAGTTATGCGACTCTAGACATCTTTGATGGCTTACTGAGCTGAGCGACTTTAAGATAAAAGAGAAATCGGCGGCACTATCAAAACTGCTGTGCAAGGAAGATCGAAATCAAATTAATCATCTTTCGAAGGGTTAATTAAATATGAATCAATCATTATCCTCCCTTCACGTCAGATTTGATCATAAAGGACAGATCGCTATGTAAGCTATTGACTGTTGAGTCAGTCCTACTCGCCTTGAGACTTATGTTCTTTATGATTTATTCGACCTGGCTGGGCACGTCCTCCTCTTCATCCTTCTTTATCGGAATCCAGGAGATGTCCTCTTTATCTAATTTCTCAAAGATTTAGTACTACAGGCCTGTCAGAGTCTCTTTACACTGAATCTTTTTGTTGAGGCAATAAAGGTAGAACACGTAATCCCAAAGGAAGTGCTTGTTGTCATGGATGTGGCTCTACAGCGGCACCAGGTCCTTTTAAAGATCAGTCCTCGAAGTCCCACAGATGAAGCAGCAGTTCTTTTTGTCCATCTCAATGGTCTTTCTCTGATCCCTCAGACTGGCAAAGGTGTCGATCATGATCCCCGAAATGATATTCCCGAAGAGCATCTCCATGAAGATCACGTATAGTAAGTCAAACAGGAATCTGAAAATCTAAAACTAGTGGAGCTAGCTGTTGACTTGCTATGAAATGTAGAGGTGGATGATGCACGACGGAACTGAGATGCAGTGGTCCTTGGGGTTGCGGGAGGGGTAGATCGACTTGACATACGACTGCAGACTGAATACACTGAACACGCAGATAAAGGAGACTCCAAGCAAAGAGACTACACCGAGCTGCTTGAAGTTGGTCGTGATTGCTTGGAACACGTTCTGAAGAATATCTATCCGGCCAACAACATCGAAGAGATGGAAGGCAAAGAACTCAAGCCTGTAAAAAGTGCCGAGAATGCTAGCAGTTATGAAAAAGAGGATGCTTTTAAACTAATCCTCGTAGTAAAACAAACTGAGGACAGCCACGTAGCCTCTCGATTTAGTGATCTTCCGTATGATCTTCCATAGCATGTTTTACTCTTAAACTTGCACTCCTTCCTAATCTTAGTATTTGCTGATGGCGAGGGGCGTCCGATTGATTAGCCAGAATGTTGCAAAGAAGGCGGTCAGCACCAGCTGAGTCAAGGCCAGGAAATACATCAGAGTCGTATAGGTGAGGTCGTTGAGTTAGTAAACCACTTCAGGCGGGTTAATTGTGATGCTCACTTCCATTGCGCTTAGAATGAAAATGTCGATAATCAGCGAAGTTAAGTTAGCAGCTCTCCTGAAGTAATCGAAGGAGTGGAGCGAGACAGGGAGCTTGTATTGGTCGAGGTCATAGTTATACTAAATTTCGCGGAAGATGTCTTCCTTGTATTTGAAGAGACCAACCAACTTGTCGCGCATGGTGTCACGGTTAACTTCGAACATGATACGGTCCTTGGTCTAAGAGCTCAGGAATTTGAAGACGGGGTGGTTGGGAAAGTAGAGATATTCAGCCTTTTAGTTGACCTAGATCTGGATGCATCTGATCTAGGCATATAGCCGGTTCATGATAGCACCGAGCTAGCCAGCCTCCTCGTCGATAGCCCTGTACTTCATAGCGCTGCCCTCTGAAGCGCACATCTTGAGATTCTAGATAACAAACCTCACTTTTAAGATTTTCTAGACCAGCACAGAGTGCATGTAGTGTTAGCGGATGTCAGCTTAGCTTCCGCGATAGCGGCTTAGTAACTGCTCAAATTCATCAAGGGACTTCACACTACCCAAGTTGAGCCTTATCAGCTCCTTGAGGAAGCAAGGATCTATTTTGGATGTCAACTATTAATTAATGGATTCGTCGTTGCCCTCCAAGCAGCTAAGAGAGATCTCGATCGCTGAGTTGAAAATCCCTGTGAGTATAGGAATTTCCTGCTCACCAATCTATCGCTGGGTACGGTGTAGTTGGTCCTAGAAATATGAGGAGAGGAAGCACATATCCTCGAAAAACGTGCTTTTGCAAAGGCTTTTTTGGTTCTCGACGCAGGGGATTTGGGTCACCTCGTTCAGGAACTTGAGCATAGGGGCAGGAAGTGTGACCATCCTTCGATTCATGAGCTTGAGCATTTTCCTTAGCTAAAATGCAGTGATTTAAATGAAGTTGACAGAGTTGTTTTTTACAGTCCTATCCTAGTTCTACTGCTGCCTGACGTAGTTCTTCATCTCGATATTGTTGTTCTAGCAGAGTATCTTGAGGAAGAGAAAGACTCTGGCTAGGAGCTTAACAGTCTGCTAAGTCTGCTTAGACTCCTCCTCGACTTCACTGACATAGCCGAACTTTCGAATCATGTAGTTCTGTTTGTCGTTATAGAAGTCATAGGTATCTGCAACCTTGAAGACCAACTTCTTCTTTTTCTTCGTTTATTTGTTCTACTCATTGTTCTGATTGTTGGCGTGCTCCTACTGGTCTTCTTATTAATCTCGAAGGTAGCTCACGCACAGTTCGGACATTTTCTTTATTAAGTTGTGGATTTGTAGGCAGATTGTATTCTGGATGTCTTTCTGCATTATTTTTAGGATTTATTGTTGGCAGGTTCGGTTGCCGCCGAGGAGGAATGCAATTCCAAGAGTGAAAAGCTGACTGTCAAGGAGTATGCTAGAGTCAATAAGACTGCTCCTTATGGAGGAACAAATCAGCTTAGCGACTCCACAATTATTAAGGAACATCTGCACATTCTCAATGTCCTCCTTATATTAGTAAAAGTGTTTGGACTACCAGGCGTCAACCTAGATTAGCTGTCTATAGCATTACTTGTTCTTTTGGGAGACGAGGTTCGTTATTAGCTGCAGGAAGGTCAGTTTAAGATCGGCCCCGACCACCATAGAATTCAACTCATTCATCTACACAAACGCTTTTATGACGTCCTAGCTCCCGATTACCACCAGGCTGTAGCTGTTTAAACTGAGGCTGTCAATCTACTCAAATTCGTGGCAGTATTAAATCCATTACTTATTCTGGAATGTTTCGAACTCCTTGCTTGAAATTATGAATTTCTTCAGCCGTTGACGTCGCTGGTTTAGCAGTTAATTTTCTTTTTATGGAGGGAGTTCAGGCTAGTTTTTTATTTTGAAATTCCTGCTTTTGCTGGTGATGAGATTGCGAGAGACTGCGACTTCGACCAGCTTGGGCTACTCGACAATCTTAGTTGACTCGACGTTGCGAGTCACTCTCTTCCTTATCTTTTTCTAAATATTCCCTAGGAAGAAGGTGTCAATTATATATTCCTTCTCTTTCTGCTTTTAGGCCTCCTTGTAAAGAGAGAAGCCAGAGGTGCTTTCGCCGTCCTTGCGCTCGCTCCTCCTGATTTGCTGCTGGATGATCCTGTCGCGCTTGTTCTCCGACTTCTTCAGGGCAATCACGTCAACCAAATTCTCGAAAAAGCTTTTATTGCGGTAATAGACGTACTTGGGCTTGAATGGCACTTCCTAGAAGTCCAGGTTTTACTTCATGTTGTTGTTGATTTAGTCCCTGCTAGCCTTGTTGTAGTCGTTCACGCATTCTGCTGCCATGAAGTTCAGGATTATCAGTTTTAAATTCTACATTATCCTGCCTAGGAACCTGTTAATAAAGCGGTTTTACATCCGCTTGCACAAATACCCGCAGTATTCGCTGATGCTGATGAGGTAGGTATGGATCTTGTTGTCCTCTTTGGTCTCGTTTTGACCGAGGACCACCCCCAGAAACTCAGTGAATCTAGAATTGGAGAGCATGTAGTTGAGAGTGAAGAAGATCTCTTAGAGGACGCAGTAGATAAAACTGCCCAGGTAGGTGTATCGTACAGGGTTGTTGATCTTGATCTTGTTGTAGAACCTGAAGTTTTCGATCAGGATTACTATCTCCTTGAGCTCGAGACAGATGTGCTTCAGCTCGTGCTCGATGAAGATGTCGAATAAGGCCGTGTCGTACTCGCTGTTGGAGTAGTAGAGCTTATTGAGGTAGGAGCGCAGATATCGAGTGAGGGGCATGCAATTATAGGCCTCGCCTATGAGTTTGACCAGCTCAATGTACGGGTGCATATTGGTGCACTTACCGATATTGATAATATTTTTATTTTCAATGAGTGAGCAGAAGACCTCAAAGAAGGTGCTGATGTAAGTTAGCTCGGGACTCAGATCCAGGTTGAATTAGAACTTGCTGTTCTAATAGCTCTTCTCGTAGTGTTTAATCCATTACTTGTATTGTTAGTAATCGACGTGAAAATGGCTGACATTGAATGTCAAAACTGTCTTGTTGTTTTCGCTAACTTGGTAACGTGAGATCACTTCCATCACGATGTTCTGGTTCTTCCTGTGGCCTTTATCGTTGAACAGAGTCAGCACCCGCAGGAAATCCATCAGTTTGGACTTGTAGAATGACTTCATATCGAGACTGTTGGCTGTTTAGAGGACTAGGTCGACCAATTTTTAGATATCAGATTAAGCTGCCAAGAGGCTTTTATTATTGCAATACATTTCCCTGAAGAACTCGATGCACCCCACATTTAGTCTGATGTGCTTTTAGAATAGTCCAAGATATTTCTTAAGCTATTTTTTATTTTCCTTATTGTTCCATATTAAGACAGTGAGAAAATTATAGGCAGCATGCAAGGCCTTGGCCGGCAAGTCCTCCAGCTTGTCCGTCATGGTCGTGATAGTTATAAAATCGACCAGGATGAGGTGATGATCCTGGCTCATTATCAGGGCCTGGTAGAGCGGGTTGTTAAGGTCCTTCTAGGAGAGTATGCAGTATAGACTCTCAACCTCCTCCTCCTGCTTGCCCTCGTTCTGTGAGTTGAAGGGGTAGAGGTTCTAGTAGCTGTAGTGTTTGAGGATCTGCTCTAGCTTCAGGCAATTTATCTTCATCGACAGGCTTAGGAAGCCCAGCAGCTGGATTATTCCGCACGACTCTATGCTTTGCCCTTCTTGCCAGATCGGGTGCTAGTAGTGTGTGTGCTGGTTCGATAGCTTTGCTGTTAGGATGTTGAAGTTGGCCAATGTGAGGATCCTCGATCTAATTAAAGTGCCAATTTGAGAGAGCCTGTAGAAGTCACCGCGGGAGACTAGGATAATATTACCGAAGGTCCTGAGCACTTCTCTCCTCTGCCCGTAAATCCTGGAGAGGATGTTGATAGAGTGCTTGAGGAGGGCCTGGTTCTTGTAGATGGCTATTTCGAACAGGATGAGGGTGTAGTTGAGCTCTTTGCTGTCGACACAGGCAAAAATATTTCTATTTTTTAGCATTTATTCGAGAAGGGTTATCCAAATCTTGTGGTTGAGAAGGTAGGCATCTTTGTCGTCCGAAGATTTATCGAGTTTGAACTGACTGAAGTCGATATTCATCTGAATGATGTCCTTGAAGAGCTTGGTAGTCAGAGAGACTCGGATATTATTCTCCATGTCCAGAATGATGTCGAGGATTTAGGCTGCTAGGATTTTGCAGGACACTAACTGTTCGTTCTAACGCTTGTTCATTGACAGGCTGCTCTTGTTCTTAACCAGCAGGGCAAGTTTCTAGTTTTATTTCAGGCCTTCCTATTTGCCTAAAACATAGAGCTTGTCAAATCGTAGGATGCGAAGCATGCAGGGTACCATCCGCTGCAGCTGCTAAATTGACTACCAAAAGCCTAGGTTGAGTGTGCATTTGAGCAGATTCAGGAAGGCGAAGACGTTCCTAAGCTGATTATTGATTCGTGGGTCGAAGTACTGAAAATTTTCGACATAGTCCATGATCATATCCATAACATCTCTGAGCCCCTTGGTGATAGGAAACTTGGACCGGGGGATATTCTCTTCATTGGAGTTGCTCCAGTACTTGACTTTGGCCAACCGTGAAATTTAGGTGTAAGGTTTAACGTCGATGTAGGCATGGTGGATCAGTCGAACGAACGGTTCGAAGCAATCCTTTTATTTGACCACCGATTAGCGCAATAAACCTACAAGCCATTACAGAGGCAGGTTGTTTATCACGTAGTTGACGCCTTCAATATTGCGGTGGACGCAGACGTCTGCCAGAAGGTTCAAATATTGCAGGAAGTAGGTCCAATGGGACTTCTTGGCGTGCTCCTCAACCAAGAAATTGGAGTCCTCGTAAAGTTCAGGCAAAGTCCTAAACCGGAACAAGAAGCCTGGTGTGAGCACTGAGCCGACCTGCACACATTAATGGTCATACCTGAACTGAAACTTGAATGAATCGGGGATAGTAGGACTCTGGAAGAATTCATTAATGACGATAAGCTGCACGTGTTTGACTGAACGGTCTTTGCAAATACAGAATTGCGACAAGAATTTGATGATATCCTCCTTAAAGAACTAGTCTGTGCAAACCTTGAGCGTCTAGAGCAGGGACTTAACAATCAGACTGGAGTCTCCCTGCTTGTCGATCGCCTAGATATTATCGTTCAAGATTTAGCTGAGACTCTTGAAGGCTACACTGTTCTAAGGGTTCATCAGGTGTTTGCAGTAGTCGACCAGGTTCCACGAGACGTAGGCCTTGGCCTACTTGTTGTTCTTGGCCACGTTCTCCAAAATTTAATAGCCCAATTTGTAGATCTGCTGGACTTTTTCGATCTCTCCCTGGCGGCGTTTCAGGGCCTTCTTAAGTTTATCCTCGGCATGCAGACTCTAGAGCAGATCATTAACAAGCTCCAGCATCCCCAGCTCAATGAAAATTCGCTGGCGACTCGGGTTGGGATTATTCCCGAATATTTAGATATGGGCGTAGTCGCAGTCGTAAATAAATCCTATTAGCATTTTGAGGGTGATAGCAATATTGTTGAGCAAGTCGTATTAGAGCAGTCCACCGACGAACTAGCAGTCAGGGACCCTGACAAGTTCACAGAACTTGAAGATGAGCTACTGAGCTGACAGGATTGTCAATACCATCCGCTTTACCTAATCGCTGACCTTGTAAATCCGGAAACCGTGCTACCTTATGTCTGAGTTCATTTCCAAAGGCTCTTCGAGCTTGGCCTCAATGTCTCTCCTTCTGATCTAGTCTTCTTACTGCTAGTTTTTCTTTTTCTTGACCGTTCGCTGCTTTAACATCCTCTTCCGCTTCTTGAGGATGTCCAGTTTCAACTAGTCGCAGGAGAGGTCCACCAGGTTGTGCGAGTGAAGCCCTCCCTCAGGAGTCGCGATAGTTATCAGTTTGTTTGAGTTGTTGGGGTCCTTCAATTGTGCACAAGCCTTTTTCTCTTTATAGATCAGCACTCTTCCTGAGAGAAGGTGCCGGAGAGAGACCAAGTTCTGTTCCTCCTGCGTTCTGGTGTGATCCTTGTTCTCTCGCTTAGAGTCACTCAGCTTGGAGAGCGGCTCGATCTCCCATATCCCGTAGTAGTAGTCCTGGGAGGCGTTCGGGTACAAAGGACTATTTTTCTTCAAATAGATATTATCGGTCTGCAGGTTGGGGTAGAGGAAGATGTTGTCCTTGGTGTGGATAAGATAGACTAGTTCGTGCGAGGTGATGAAGCTTTTCGGCCTTTCCGAACTGTACTCTTGGTGGATCTAAATTTTCCATGTCCGCTTGGCAGTGTTCTAGTTAATTATCTCATAACGGATTCGACCTGGCTTCTGCTTGATAACTGGACGGTTCCTTCGGCCCTCATGGAGCGAGGGGAAAAGTTTGTCCAAGAATATTTATTTGGTATCGTCGTAGGAGAGGTAACAGTGAGTCATCAAGTGATAAATTTTGATCGGATCCGAGCGGCAGACCTCATCTCCCTAACGTTCGTAGGTTCTGTAGGGCTTGAGCTTAAAGATCATTTGAGAGGATAAAGATTCGGATAGCAAGAGGCGAAAGGCTCCTATCCCCGACTTAGCACACTCGAAGGAGCCGTGCACGTAGGCCTGGGAGTCCAGATGTCTGAAGATAACCTCATCGCCAAAGTAGATCCATTAGCCGAGCCTATTTTTGATGTTGGTCTAAAACTGTTCCTTTTAAGTCTTGGCTCTGGACTCCAGACTCTTCCTCTTGTTGGCAGGGAGTTTCTCCATCTCATCATGGATGTCAAAAGAAGATTTGGGTAGGAGTTCAAAGAGCGTTTCTCGGTAGTTTGAGATCATGCTGAACTGGGTATAGCATTGGTAATAGATGTTCACGTCTGTGAAGCCTTTGGAGGTGATAACACCGCGCTGCTCATGAGTCTAATTGTAATTACCGTGGATGCGGACTAGTTGTCCGTACCTCAGATTCTGTGCTTTTTACATATTATTCAATGGGGTGTGTGCTTGAAGAGGAGGGATTAGGCCAGTAAGTGGACTCTCAGCTGTACTCGATCACTGAAGTGCCAATCCGACTCTCCTACTACAAGTTCGCCTTGCAGAGACTTAAGGAGAATGCTCATGATCTTACTCCTTCGTAGATGCGTTAGTACAAGTCTGAATCCGAGTAGATCTAGAGCCAGCTCGGACAAATCTAGATTGAGCTCAACTCAAGGAGGGACAAGGCTACTCTCAACAACTACCTGACCGATGTCCACTAAAAATTCTAGAGAGCAGAACTTATCGTTAACAAGTCTGTCATGAAGTTGGAAGTCGCCAGGGAAATCATCAAGAGTCTTAACGCCCTCAGAGCCAATCCCGGGTCCTTCATTCCGTTCGTCCTCTAGCAGATCAATATGTTCTAACCCGACGGGAAGACAATGGTCCATGACGGCAAGAAGTTTCTGACTTACGGGGGAAAGAACGCCTGGGAAGAGGCTGTATCATTTCTTAAATAGCAAAAGCCAGTCCCACCTGTAAATCACATGCAACTGCTCTCAAGGTGCGCCTACGACCACTGCCAGGACATGAGCAAAAATAATTTTTTTGGTATGTAACTTATCAGACCATAAGAGCTCATTCGGAATGGACTCCTTTGAGAGGATGAAGATATATGTGAACTACAGTGGCAATGTGGCTTAAAATTTGAACCAGGGCGCATTCACGGCCCGGAACACCATCCTCGACATGGTGATCGATGACGGTATCCCAGACTTCAGCCACCGCAAGACGATCTTCAGCGAGAACTACCGATATGGCGGAGCCTACCTTATTGACGATCTGGCATGCATCTGCCTAATCTAAGGCATGAAATGATAATAAATGACTTAAAAATAGAAAAAGATAAGCTTCTTCACCATTAACAAGTCTCTCCTTTAAGAAACTCAGGCAGACCTCGGCAACCCCGCTCTCCTCCAAAAGCTTCTTGACTATCTCTCCACCCGCTTCCAGTAATTCTGCTGCTCTGAACTCGAGCTAATGATGCTCCCCGAATCATTGACCGCCCCAACAATCGAGATCTGCCAAAAAAAAGCTGAATAATTTGGACTTCTTCACTGCTATTAACGAAACTACTTAGACCGAAAGCCTCAACTACAAATATTCAAGAAGGAGTATGTATTCACGATGCAATACTACCAGCTACCAGACTAGTACCGCTCCTTAAGAAAAAAGTTCTAAAACTTCATCATTAAGAAGTATGAGATCATCTAGCAAAAAAACCTGCACTTCTTCAATCCAAAAAAGATTCAAGAGCTTGACGGCAATCTCAAGAATATCCTCGCCCAGGAAAAAAAAGAATTGCCTAAGCTCGCTGAATTACTGCTCAGGATAGACGCGCATTTCACCTTGCACTCGTTCAAGACCATCCTCAAGCTATAACTTGTCCCTATTTAGTTCGAGGAGATAATCAGGTCAACTTTCAAAGCTCACCATCTCACCACCGAAATCATCAGGAAAAACATTATAAGCTTCTATATCTACAAGCTCTAATATCATAATAAACAGATCTAACGATTAGATAGGGAGACTCGAATAACATCAAAGCCGTAGCTAGAGCAGAAAATCAAGCAATCACATGCCCTGCCCAAGCGAGTTGAAAACATCAAGCTTGTTTCCTATGAGAATAATGTGGCAACTTTCGAAGTCTAAGCTCCTTAAAACATCGAAGGACTCCCCATCCTAACCTATTACCTGAAACTGACTGACCTCGAACAGAACTTCAGTCTAAGTCAGGCACATTAAGTCGAGAGCCAGACTTAAACCATTGAAGTCCTGATCGAGAACGATAATGTGACTCATATCGAAGTTCAAATATTCGCATAAAATATCAATGGAGTCAACAGCCGGGCCAAGAAATTTAAATTCTGGCTGCCTGGAAAGGGCTACAAGGTACTCCTGGCTGGCAGACTCGACCTCTCTCTTGGTATTTACGAGAGACTCAACGATTGTTTCTACATATACAGCACTCCCGCACTCGCCCAAGTTACTGACATCGCTCTTTGCTGCTAGCACGACTCGGTAGTCTGCTCTTTGAGAGGAGGCAATTGCGTCACTTATGGCTAAATACTAACTGGACCTTAAAGCAGCTAAAAAGTAGGCCTGTGCAAATTTTAGAAATGCGAAAAAGTAGTTCAGATAAGGGAAGGCTGCAGGACTGTAGTCATGCTCACTGCCGAGGGCAACTTGCTTAGTTGTGGGGTCAACCAGCACGGCTTAATTCCAACTTCCAAATCAGAATTTTAGTATGATCCTGTACCCATCCATCCTGAAAAGAAGTTTATTAGCTTCGACATAACCTATCTGCACGGCACAGCTATTTCAAAGTAGGGACAGCTATTTTCCTGGGGCTGCAACGAGACCATAAATTTCTCAGTGCCAGTGACAAGCGAGAATTTCGGAGTGATAAATTACACCATGCCAGATAGCCTGGATATTATGGTCGACGGCTAATTCAGGTGCTTATCTCAGAATAGTTAGAAATTCATTGATGCTAAGACTGGGCTGCAGTTTAGTTGCGCAGTAACAGAATCAGGAGAGCTGTATGTCTGGGGTACTAACAACCTGTACCAACTGGGCTGTCGACTCACCAACTAAAAGGATATCTAAATAAAGAACATCACTCTCCCGCTTCGGCATAGCTTCTTCGGCACAGAGAGGAAGGTAGTCCGAGTCGCTCTCGGAAAGGCGCATGTATTGGCGCTGGTCAACTAGGAATCTAAGCTCAATGTTTATAGCTGGGGGTCTAATTAATCCGGCCAAACAGGCCACGAACTCGCATCTGAAATTATCAAGAGTCCTAAACTGCTGTAGCAGAGTGTACGTGAGATATTTGCAGGCGAAGATAGCTCCTGCCTGATCACGCAGTAGGATGACCTCAAAGTCTTCGGCAGCAATAAGTTTGGCCAACTATGCCTGTAAGACCCAACGATCGAGCGTCCACACAGCCTTTTTTCAAAATTCCCAATTTCATAGTCGGTGTCGAACATTAGGAAAATAGTTCTATCCGGGCGCACGATGGCGCTAATGATTGAATGAGCCCATAATAATAATATTTCAACAAGATGTAAAGATTATCAGCTCTGAACCTAACTCTCGCTCCCACCTCTAAACTCGACAGCAAGAATAAACTCTTCTGGTTCAAGCATAATGGCTGGGGCTTCAAGGATACTGAATTTGTCCTCAGGCCCGACGGAGCGATCATGCTCACCGGCAATCGCTACCAATTCGCAGGCCAGAAGCTCCCCAAATTTAAGTAATGGGCCTAAAACGAAATAGGAATAAACATCAATAAACCAGAGCCAGACCCTCAAGCCTCCATGAAGACTGATTAGCCTGTTGTCAACTAGAAATTTGTCAATGATGTTCAATCTTTCATCGAAATAGTTTTCGATCCACAATGCAGAATTCTTCACAGTCATGGCCATACTCTCCAATAAATATTCGCCCTTCGGTATGGCAAATTCGAGAGGATTGTCGATGGAGTGGCCTATCTTACCAGTCACTAGCAAGCATAAAAACTCGTGGCGAAGGCAAACTAGCATAATGTAGTACTGGTTCCATACGGAGGTGGTACCAATGTGACTCAAGCCCTTGCACAAGTCAAATAGGAAACAAGAATGATAGTCTCAGTCGATATGAGCAAATTGAACAAAGTCAAGTGGGTTGACAAGAAGTCTATGACAGCTTGCGTGGAGGCAGGGATAATTGGCCGAGATCTTTAGAAATAGTTGAGTAAGCATGGAGTTATGTGCGGCCACGAGCCCGATTCTGTCGAATTTAGCAGTTTGGGCGGGTGGATAAGCACACGCGCCAGCGGCATGAAAAAGAACAAATACGGAAATATCGACGATATTCTCCTCAATTTGAAGATAGTAACTCCTGTGGGGACCTTGACTCGGGGGCAGAATGTCCCCAGAGTCTCCTCGGGTCCTGACGTTAACTAGTTAATTTTAGGGCACTAAGGAAATTTCGGAATAATCACTGAGGCTGTCTTAAAAATCAGGCCCACTCCAGAAACTCAGGTCTACGATTCCATAATCTTTCATGACTTCGATCTGGGTTCCCAGTTTATGTATGATGTTGCGCAGTCCAAGATGTGGCCTGCCAGTATTCGCACAGTAGATAACAACCAATTTAGATTCGGAATGGCATTGAAAACATAGGCCAAAGACAAGCTGCACTAGCTTGCTGACAAAGCCAAGAAGTATTTCGTGACGGACGTGATGAAGTTTTAGCCTGAGAAAATGTGCCTGACGACCATTGTGTACGAGGGATCAAAGGAATAGGTTGCTATCCAGCAAAAGACCATCAACGCCATTGCTAAGAAGTACAAGGGGTTTAGAGCAGGAGCCTAGAACGGAGAGAGGGGCTACTTCCTCACCTTCGTGATAGCCTATCTCAGGGACTTCGGGTTGAAGTACGGGTTCATTGCAGAGTCCTTCTAGACGTCGGTGCCCTGGTCAGGAGTCAAAAAGCTATGCTTGAATGTCCGGAAGTGCATTGAGAGCGAATGCAAGAAGCACGGAGTTAGAAGAGACCCCTTCGTCTCATTCAGAGTCACGCAGGTCTATGACTCGGGGGCTGCCGTCTATGTGTACTTTGGCTTCCTATACGGCGGACTCAAGGACCCAGTCCAGGTCTATTCCGACATTGAGGACGCCGCTCGCTAGGAGATCCTGCGCTGCGGAGGCAGCATCTCGCATCACCACGGCGTTGGCAAGTTGCGTAAGAAGTACATGTAGCAGAGTGTAGGCAAGACAGGAGTGGTGGCTCTCCAGGGCCTCAAGCGGACACTGGATCCAAATAATATAATGGGCTGTCGAAACCTTATATGATTCATCACAAATCAAGCTGGTAGAGCTCCTTCATGGTCTGCAGTTTGCCCAGGCTTTTGCCCGCGATTTCAAGGCCCTCCTTGATTGTCGCGATGCATTATTCACGCCTGCCTAGTCGCTCCAGGCATAATGCCTTGTTGAACGAACAACTCTGAAAATTGTCTTCGACCTTGGCAAAATAATTGTATGCCAACTAAAATTAATTGATCTGGATGAGGAGACAACCGATGTTGTAGTTGACTAGGTCTCTGCTTATACATTTGGACTCCTCCAAAGAGTTATACAAAAGCAGGGCCCTTTCGATATTTTTCTAATGGAGAGCAATATTAGCCATTCTGAACGTCAGGAACTAACGCTAGGCCTAGGTGCAGGTGCAAACCTTCCTGTAAAACTTTTTGGCCTCCTAGAAGTTGTTGGAGTCGTATTGCAGGTTGCCCAGGTGGAGGTAGTACTCATCGGCAGGGAATTCCATCCTGTTGTCCTTGAGGATCTATTTCCTTCTCCGCAGGTCGTTATTCATCTCCAGGAACTTTAGGTAGAACCGCACTAGATCTGCTGTAAAATGTGACTTCACCTTCTCCGAAAGGAGTCTGCCTGCCTCCTAAATCTGTTCTTCCTTCAAGAGCAGCTTGGCCCTTTGGATTATGTATTAGATATTTCCCGCATTAAGCTAGAGCAGCTGCTCGGACATCTTCAGCGCCTTTTTGAACTTTTTATTGTGGATGTATAATTTAACCAGCTCTTTGGCCCTACTCTAAGCTAGCTCCTAACTTGTCTACAGCTGCAGCAAACAACTCTCGCAAAACTAGAAATTCTATTTGTAGTTGAGAGTTTGCACGAGCTCTAAGACTAATTCCTTGCTGGGAACGGTCTAATTCACCAGGAATTATTAGAGCATTTGCTTGTCCTTCTTGGCCTTGATCAGTCCAAGGATCATCGGCCGGAACCTAGGGTCCTATTGGTTCCTGTTGCAAACGATTTAGAGCTACTCGGGACAGTTGAGCCGTTTATAAATGCAGCCAAGGATGAAGTCGCGGTTCTAAAGATTCTCCTATTTGTCCACCATTTTCAAGGCGATAATATCGGCTTATCGCTAATTTAGCACCAGATAAGAGTACAGTAGGTTGGCTTTGTATTTCTTGTCAGGTTTGAGAGAGACAGCCTTTTCAAAGAAATCTATTGCTTTCTTGAGCTTACCCTGACGCATGAAGAGCTGTCCCAGCACGAAGTATTCCTCGGGGTTCGATGAGTCAAGGTGGAGAAGCATATGCCTTATACGCTCTAGAATTTACAACTTCTATCCACTGTCTTGGCAGATTAATTCCTTGGAACACTTGGTAGTCTTCTAAACGGAGGAGTCCGCCTTGTTTTCAGGAGGGCTTGAATTCTGCTCTGATTGCTGCCTATGAAAATTGTTAAAGCCGCTCGGTTGTTAGAGTTCCTTGTGAATTCGGATGTAAAATTTGTGATCGCTTTTCGATAGTCTGTGGCAAGGCATCTTGTTTCCTAGCTTTGCTTGTCTTGTTTGGTTTCTAAGCTAGTTAGTAGCCGGGGTCATGGGATTGCTCTGGCATTTATTGATGGCTCGCTAGTTGAGCATACTGGTTCTGTTCCTCTTTTTGCTTTAAATTTATTTAATCGAATTGCCGAGAAGAATATTTTTATTGACTCTGCAGGCCTTGGAGCTGCAAGGGGCTTTTTTAGTGGAGAGGCCATTGAGTTTGAGAAGTCGAAAATAATTGATAAAATTCAATTTGGTGGGCTAGTTCTTGACGAGAGAGTGCATAAGTTAGAGCGCTTCCGCCCTGCGCCCTTTTTGATGAAGGTAGAAGACATGTAAGTCGACAAGGGTCTGGTCCTCAGGAAAACTATCCAGCAAGGATTCTACCAGTTACATGCTATTTTTGGTTCTTAAACTCAGGGTGATCAGTACTGTCATCATTTTCCTCCTGTACGGACATATTTTATTCTGAATTTCAGTGCGGAGCAGTCGCACCGCCTCATCAACCCTGCCAAGCCGATCAAGAGAAAGTGCGATAGCAAGTACAAGAATAGCAGCCTGAGAGAGTGAGACTGGCCTAACCAGGATGAAGAACTCAAGGGCTTTGGCAAAGTCGCCTGAGTGGAACTATTGAAGTGCTACATTATAGTAAGCATGATTGCTTTATTTTAGTTATATAATCATCGCACCTCTCACCTAATTCCTTCATATTATGTCGTTAGTGACTAGGAGGATCATTCACCTCCACCAAGATACTGTCCCTCTACAACCCAACCTCCACCCTAAACCTAGGCTCAGGTTTATCCGTATCTCTACTACCGAACACTCCAAGTCTCTACTCAAAACTTAATAAACTCTCGAAATACAGGCCAAGTTAAGTTCCAAGGACATCTCCAAATTTGTGCAGCGACAGCAGTAGTATTCTGCATTGAAACAAAATTCGCTCAGTCAGAAGCGATTGGACAAGTAAAAGCAAATTAATCAATTCACATTCCAGCCTCAGGTAAACCGCTCGAGAAGCAAGACTCCCACAAGGCCACAAGTCTTCGAGAGGCTGTTCAGCAGCAAAAAAAAGAGCATGCACGAGCCCCGATCCGATTCAAAAAAAAGTTAGAAGTCGAGTGCAAGCAGCAGAAAGAGCAAATAAATAAGCTAGCATCTATACAAGGATGCACTAAAGAGGAGATAATCCAAAACTGAATAGCCTCCAGGACCACTCTTGACTTCATTTAAGGGCAATGCAAATAGCAGCCGACTTATAAGCCGGCGAATAGACTCACTTCTAGAGAGTGAGCTGCGCAAGCTCAAGTTGTAGAGCAAGCAAAAGTTGTCATTGATTGACCTGCAGCTTGTTCTCGCCTAATTAGGATATATCTAGCCTTCCTCTAAAGATTTACTAACAAGCCATGCAATTACCAAAATACAGGAGCTAGGCTCTAACAAAATAGCTCTGCAGGTCTTTCTTAAGGCTGTTGAAGGACTCTCTTCTGACCCAGGTTCAGTCACCTTCAAAAATTAATTCAGGGTGATGAGAGAAAGGAGGATGAACAAAAAGCCAGAGCAGGCGAATGCAACATAATACACTCATCAGCCTCAACTCTCTTAGAAGACCTAAGAATTATGGTACAAGAGCAAGCAGCGCTTTCTTCAATCGATTAAGAGCTAGATTAGTCCTTACGAACTAAACATTCCGGACTTGCTGCTGCTTCAGCACCAGGAGGCCTAGTTGAAGGCCGAAGTTAGGAGGGAGATCAAGCGTAAGTAGGCCATGCAGGAGTGCACTTTCAAACCAAAATCATCTCAAAAACATTTGTTTTTCTTCGATCAGTCTTGCTCAACAGCTCATAACAGCAATTGCGATAGATCATCCCGTCTTCCTCTTCTCGAAATCGACTTGCAAATAGCCCAAGATAGAAAGAAAGTGCTAGTTTTCAAAGGGGACACGGCCGCCTACTTAGCCGAGTGTCTAGCCTAATAAAACTGCCTATCGAACAAGTAGCACCAACAGCTATAATCACTCCTGAGCCAGGAAATGGCCAGGGCTGGTTTGTAATTTTGAATACTTGAATACTTTAATCAGCTTAATTTGAAGATCAGTTTGGCGCAGCTTATGGCCATCATGGTCTCATTGCGCTTCATTACAGCCTACTACACGTCGAAGTGGTCCTCGCACTGAGTCCACTCTACAATTGACTAGAGTTACTGGCCTTCCAAGATAGCCTCAGCCGCTATCGGACTCTTCAAAATTGTAGTTGTCTACAAAAAAGCCATCAGCTTAAAGCAGTTCAAACTTTAGACGTACTGAGGGAAAGGTAGTCCGATCTGATGGTCAGGGACGTCTAGGCCCTCGGTGGCCTTCATAAGGCAGTTAAATTTTAAGTTGAAATTCTCAACTATTGGACTCCATTTCTAGGTCTGGATCTTGCCGATTCTTGAGTCTCGATCGATTCTAAACAAGAGCGTGTCTGTAGGCAGGTGGCTCATGATCTGTTAGATTGCTGATTACCTTAATTCAGGGTTTTAGCCGATGTCAATGGCAGTTCGAGTCAGGGCCTGCTTAGAACTTTACCACCATGCTCATGATCCCTGGATTCAGATATTTTTGCTGGTAATTAAACTCATGAGCAACTAAAAGACCCAATTATCTCGTAGGCAATCTAAGAACGTTCCCTGAAGCAGTCTTAACGATTTTCCCGTCAAGCAGAATGTCTAGCTCAGCAGACAAGCTGGCCTGCTTATAAAATTTCTTAATGAGAATTGAAGCTTGCTTAAACATAATAAATAAAGGGTCATTTAAGAGTGCGCCAGACCATGAGGGTCTTATCGTACCCTCCAACCGAGAGGAGCTTCTGGCCGTCATCTGTCCACTCAACACGGACGACATGACTGCTATGGCTTTTGAATTTGTTACATTTGCGGGGGGCAATCGGATATCTATAGATCCTGATGCAGCCGTCATCCTAGCCAACAGCTATGTATTTCTTGCTCGGATGCAGAGCCATGGTGTTCACGAAACTACCGTCGATGATCTACGTCCAAAGATACTCAGTCGCTCTGTCGAATTTCGAGACGGATTGCCACTCAATCTCAGGAGTGTGAGTTATTTGATTGCCTGCTCTGTCAAAATAAAGCAATTGGTAGTCCCCTGATACTGTTCTGATCAATTAACTATTGCTGGCCCAGTCAATGCCAGTGATGAAAGAGGCATTCCCTTTGCACTTGGCTTTAATTTCGAGATCAGCTGAATTTAAAATATAAACTTTCCGGTCGTGGGAGCCCACAGCTAAGATTTCCCCGTCAGGTGAAAATTTCATAACCTCGATCCAGTCCTTTGACACCTGCTTAATACACAATGGCTACTTGGAATCAATACTCTAGTAGAGAGCGACCTAGCCGATGTTATTAGCGACAGCGAACTGACCATTGGAATTGTAAGCCAGAGCCCTAGCCTGCTTGCTCTAAGCGAAGGGAGAGAGAGTACTAGCCTTCTTGAGTCCCTTTTTATCCTAATTACTGATGACAAGCTAATTGATAGTCTTTTTCTAGTTGTAGTCAAAGCAGATCACCTTATTGTCGTCCGCAGATGAAATTGCTACTCCCTTGCCATTAGTGGTGAGTCCCCAAACCTAACCTGCGAAATGTCCGTTCATTATTTACTTGACTTCCTATCCGAACAGTTCGATGATCTTGCCGTTCCGTAGGCATACTAGGATATTGTCTTCAGAAATGTCGATCGACTTTGCAAATGACTACAGCTTTACTTCCTGCAGGACTGTGAAATCCAAGTCGCTTACTTTTAGTGTGCAGTCTTGTGAGCCTGAGCTGTACACTTTCTTGTCTTTGCACGTTACTGCAAATATCACTCCCTAGTGGATTTTCTTTGAAGTGGATTTTCTTAGTAGCTACCCTGCAACTGATGCGATAATCGAATCATTACCATCAAAAGTAACAGAGGTGAAGGACCCTGCCTGCTTTTTCAATTTTTTGTTGTCAGTTCCTGACATCGAAAAGATGATGAATTCTTTTTGGCAAACTAGGCCTATCCTTCCCCCCTAGCTGACTGCCATCTGAATCACATGACCAGGTAAGGGATCCTAATCAATTTTCTTTCCGTCATTAACGCTGAATGTCCTAAGCATTACTTTTTAGGACCTACAGGATGTGAATACGAACTTGCCGTCCTTGCTTAGTCGGATCGTGGAAACAGCTCTTGTGTCCACTCCTTGCCTAATTTTCTTGATAAGCTTCATTGAAGACGGCTGCCATATACATATTTCTGGATTCTTCCCTATCGATCCAGACGCACACAGGTCTAAGGAAGGAAGGTAATCTAAGGAGACGATATCGTCAGTGTGGAATCCTTGACTCTCCTGGGCAGTCCCTCCTCCGAAAAATTACTGCTACCGATCATTTTTGTTCATCTTTACGCCCAGGAGAGCAGCAGGGAAGATGATATTGTTGGGATTGCTATGGTAGAAAACCATTTGGGATAACTCGAGAGAATTGATTCCGTTGACATGCTAAAGAACCAGTCGCATTGAAGGCAACTTCTCTTACGGTTTAAGTGGTGGTCCGCCCAGCGCTCCCTTCCAAGGCTTAACTGCCCCATAATCATCGCCCTAGACATCTTTGGTGGCAAACATATCGTCCTCGGGTTCCTCAGACTTGACTCCGAGAGGGAGTTGCTTATCGCCCTTAAGGATGAACCTGCCCTCGAAGACCGAGTTTAGGATATCCAGATCTTAATGACCCTGATCTTACATTATAATTTATGATCAATTATTTTTTTTAGATTTTCTGGCTGGCATTGTCAGGTTCGAGAGCAGGCGAATCGAAAGCAGTTTCGACCCCGCCTGTCTCACCAATCGCTGCATATGTTCCTGTTGCGCTAAGAATTCTTTAGTTGACTTGCACAACTAAGGAACTTTGTTTGAACTGATCTGAGCTGCGTTAAACGTGATTTCTCTGTTTTTCTAAATTGTAAGTCTGAGCCTATTTTTGAGTTAAGCAAGCTAATTTTCAAGATGGAAGATCGATTTCACGTAGTGCTATTTTTTATTGACTTTGGAAATGATCTAATGAAAGAGCTAGGAGGAGTTGATAGCCTGGAGAGGCTACTTGAAAATGAGCTATAGCTTGGCGGTCTATTCCGAATACTAGCTTTTTAGCACATGCTTGAATGATTTGTTGGTCTTTATGACTGATTTATTCATGTTCTTTTTGGTTTATTAGGTCTGCGTGCTTACTTCGCACAACTCCTTTTTCTCATCTGGAAAAGTTATGGCTTTTTTTTTGTTGGAACTTAATTTTTTTTGAGAAGGTAATTAAAATATGAACTATTTCGGCGAGTCTTGATTGCTCCGCTAACTTTATCTCGCCTTCTTCAGGCTTAGATTCTACAGTAACTTAGTTTACAGCTTTATCATTTTCTTGAGGTTGTTGTTCAGAGTGGTGATCATCATGGACCACTCCTGATAGTAGGTTTAGTTCATTTCGCAGATCTTTTTGATTTTTGACACTCTGTCAAGCATTAAACTTGAAATTTTTACTTTTTTTTATTAAAGTTTGAGGTTGGCTTCCATGAGATGTATCCTTGCAATGACCTTCTGTTTTGACTTAATATCCTTTAATTTTATGGAGGCCACGTCTATTGCTCGCTCATTGAATATGATGTGCTGAATAGATGAGTTCTGTTATTTGATTTTGTCGAGTTCCCTCCTCAAAGAAAATAAATGTTCCTCCATGCTCGACCTGCCGAGTCTCGCTGACTTGCTCTGTGCGATTGAGGTGGGTTCTCTCCTTAAATGAGGATTGTCAGTTATGAAAGATCTTACTTGGTTGGCCTAGTATTACTTCTAATATCGCTTATAGCCCCCTGAAGGCAGGTAGTTGCGATTGGCTATCGGCCTGATCTCGACTATGTTGTCGCTTTTCCTAGAGGCGATGCTTCTTGACGAGATTTGGAGTTGAGGGAGTGAGATGTTTTAATGTAATTTCTTACATTTTATCCTTTTGTCCTTTCCAAGCTTGTCAAGCCTTTTTTACATTATCTGTTGCCGGCTCTCCCGTGCGCTGACTGCGATCTGCAAGGTCTTATGGTAGAGCTACAGCTATTCGCTGATGGTAAGTCCCTGGGTTTTGCTCTTGAAGCACTTGCTCATAGTCGCAGAGTAATCAGTAGTGCTGTTGAGCGAGATGATAGGCAGCTGACACCAAAACCATCTCCTATAGAAATATTCCTGGGTAGAGTGATTATTTGAACTGGCATACTGCAGCTATTCAAGTGCATTAAACTGGAAGGCAAAGTTGAATTTTTCGACCAACTCGTTATTATTCTCCTTGTGTATCTCAAGAACACCTCTTTATTTAAGGAACTCTTTAACCTCGTTCTAATAGCCCTCTCTGAAATTCGATTTGCCGATCATTGTTTCTAAGCTGCACAGCTTGAATTCAGGCACTATAACTCGCGACTTTGACTTAATTGACGAGTATTTCATCGTCTAGTAGATTGGAGGGATTTCAAGGCTGCTCTAAAACATTTCCATACGTTTTTTACCGTAGACTGGCTTGCTGGTGATTAGTGGCTATTCGGTGGATTCCATGAGCATCTTATAATTGACCAGCTCATCGAATAGGTTGAGTCTCCGCATGTCGTCAGATTTTCCGACGACCAAAGGATGTATGAATGTAAATTTTTTACTTTCGAAAGGAGCAAAATCCTTGAAGAATCTGGAGATTTGGATAATGATCCAGAAGAGCTACGAGTGTGATGGAAGAAACTACATCTCGAACGAAGATAGAGCTTTGTTAAATTCATCCACCAGGTCTATCTTTGAGTGTTTAAGAAGTGTGTCCCAGTAGAGCAGCAGGCTGTTGAATGTGAAGGGGTTGTAAATTATCAAAAAATTTTATATTTTGGAGATGACCTAACGCAACTCCCCATAATATTTAAGCACGGCCAACTGGTGACAATACTCCTCCAGCTTGCGGAGATTGTTAATTTTCTTTTAGAAATGTTTCTTGATTATGAGGTTAGGATTGATTTTGATTTTATCTCTAACCAACCTACGAAGAGTCGTATTTTTAATCATGAATCGTTTCTATTTGCCCTCTATGATGAATGGTTTGAAGCCCAGCAATAACATCTAAATGAATTACCTGTCGTCTAAAGTTAGCTTTACTAGATCGTTGATGTTCAGTCCCTTGATTGTCTAGCAAAGGCATCCCAGGACAATCTATACCGATGAATTAATGCCCAGCCAGTAATCAACTACAGGACTTAAGATCTGTTCCATCGAACTGATTTTTTGAGGAAAGTCTAATTTTTTATTAATGAAATGGCTTTTATTCAAGGCTTCAAAGATGGCTGCAAAATATTCTGACTAACAAGGTGGGATTAAAGTCGCAGCACAAGGCCGTTCTAAGTGAGCTTACCCTATTTCAATGATATCACACTTAATCTAATTGAACTTTTTGAGGCTGGCTCTTGGCGTAGTGAGTATTATTTTTATTTTTGACGGGAGTTCTGCAGGGATCCACAGCGAGATATCATCCTGGTAGTATTCCGACATTAAGGCAGCATCCTAAAATATGATAATTATGTTTTCTTATTATGAGAATACTTATTTCGGGGTTGCAGTCAGTCAAGCTCTCAAAGATTAGCTTGTCCTGAATGAGTTTGAGCCAGTATTTGAAAAATTTTCTGGCACTCTCGTGGAGGACGTCGACGTGCTTGTCGATTTGAAACCGTTCTTTGAGCTCGGTCAGAATCATAAAGAAACTAAAACTGAATGAGCTATACGGGCCCCCAAAGGACCCAGAATACCTTAAAATAAGATTTTTGTTGCAATTTGTTACTTGCCGGTGATGTCGGACCCATCCTTCGAGCAGTGACTTGGTGGGCTGCCTCTCATTTTCGATAAGGAGGAGAGGCCTGGAGGGCTTATCATCGTTGTCCTGCAGCCACTTCTGAATATCCTAGAAGAGGCTGCAGGAATATTGATAACGGGCCGAGGCGTAGTGATTATCGAGAGTCTTGCTGTAGCTAGTTAGGATGGCACTGTGCGTATTAGAACTTCTCTATGAACTCATTAGCTTCCATTTAATCTTAATTCAGGACTCTTCTTCCTTCTTCTCGTTCTTTGGCCCTTGCACTACTATCAACATGAACTATTTGTCAGGGGCCACCATTATCTCGCTCATCTTCGATTTTAGACGCATGAAGGTCAGCTAGTTGTTCGGATCCAAATCACGGATTGTTGTTTTAGCCTTTGCGGCAAGCATTGGAATGAGCCTAGCAATACGTTCCCCCTCATCCTTTTTTTCGTTGGAGTAGGTGGTCCTGATAAGCGCCCCCTCGCTATTCACGATTACGATGCCCTGCACGTTCTTGTGCGTCTTGATGCGGTTGAGAGTTTCCTAAATTTCAGCCATATTATTGATATAAGAAAAATGACATCGATTTTGAATTTCCTTGCTAACGGATAGCCACTCCCTTTTCAGGGCTGCAAGGTGTTCGCACATCAGGTTGTCAAACAATCTGACCCCACACAGCATATGATCGACTAGCTGCTGTCGACCTTGTCAAATGCCCCCAAATAAACCATCAAAGAAAAAAAGCAAGTCCGAAAATAGTTTTACGAATACAACCTGCAATGGGCCAACAAGGTCAAAAAGAAAACAGAACGAATCAAGCAGTAGATGTAAATGAAGTAGAAAGCCGACATTGAAAAGAGTGAACGGCAGACTACAATTTCGAATTTCCTGAACAGCCTGAGAGCCTGCGACCATGAGGGTCCGATTAAAGGATGGCATCGTAATGTCCAAAACTACTTTGAAAAGAAAAACCAGATTCCTGAATTGCCCAAATTCAAGCCCAAGATAAACGACATCACGGAAAGTATTTTGAGCCGAGTAAGCAGAAAATAAAAAGTTTAGGACAGACTAATCGAAATTGGAAGGAAATTCAACTAAAATAAAATCAAGCTGAAAGACCAGTCGAGCTAGCGACTCGATACCACATCAAAGAAGGTTGTCCAGCCCGCTCTCTTCGAAAAACTTTTTAATGATGGGAGGAAGCGGATTATCTAGAGAGAAAAGTCAATGCTCGCACTCTCATAAGGCATGAACTTCAAGCCAAGACTTAATTAGCTGGACCCAGATATGTAGCGAAAAGTGGCTTAACGTCGGCACCGCAGGACAGAGCCTGACCACTCCGTATGTAACTCAATCCCATAGAAGAAATTGACAAGGTCCGAACTGAGAGCCTTCCTCGACCGGAATTATCCCCAAAAGATCCCCAACTTCGAAAATTTAAGTCAGATCGAAAAGAGGTCCTAAGTCTCGCTCTTCAGGGAATTCAAAGAGCCTCTGTAAGGACTCGAGACCTCAAATCGAGTGATTTCCGCATAGAACTCAAATCCGCTTTAAAGCTCGCTGCGAATCATCGACAGCTTACCGTCCTCGTGGCAGAACGAGAGCTGGTTCAGCCAGGACTCACTCTAGTACCGAATGGAGGATATCTAGAAGCGAATTAAGTAGATCGAGAAAATAGCATAAGAAACTGTCTGATATCACTCGACCAACTCAATCAACTTGCTTAGCAGTCGTCCGGAATGTCTGTCGAAACACTTCTTCTTGTAAAGGAATCCTAGACCTGACTTCCTGTCCTACAGGCTTACAAAAGCTGTTGTTCCCTATTATCGCTTGCTTATTCCGAATACGAATTGAGAGTCGCAGTGATAGGACGAAGTGATCCCGTGCCGTGCACTTGTCAGCAAATTGTATTCCAGATCGTAGACATCCATTGTAGGGACTTTCTCACGATACGAAAAGCAAATGAACGCCTTGAGTTTTTCAGAGTAGTTAATTTATTTGCAGAGCTGCTTGGTAGCCAGCTGTTTGATGGTGGAAGGCATGCCAAAATCTTTTTTCAAGGCAAAAAGACCATATCCATCAGTGATCTACTCAGGCCTTCTCCTCCTAATATTCTGAAGGAAAATAACTTCCCTCTCAGGGAAATGAAAGACACGGACAATATCAGCCTCAGTATCAGAGTGCTAGAACTTGACCCTGCTTGAATCAGTCAGGTCGACAACCTCGTAGGTAATCTTCTGATCCTTATTCTAATTGGAATTGCGGTAATAGAGAACTATCTTGGAATGTTAGTCGAGTTTGTCGATCTGGATCTAGGGGCACTCCTGGATCAATGTCATCCGGTCGATCTTGAAGCTGCTTTGATCGTACAGGATGATAAACAGGCAACGAAGGTGAGTGGTCACTACCATTGCAAACTTGTTGCTCAGGGAAAAGCCGATTATCCTGCTGGCTGACTTTATTATCGAATGATTTTATATTTTGGAAGGGATTTAGAGATCGCATACCTTTTAAATATGGCGAGGCTGTGAGTTTACCGCCAATACACTGAAAGTCCCATCAAGGGCGTTGAGAGACGCCATTAGGTTCCTACCCACCTTCACGCTGTTTATCCCTTCCAGAGAAGTCTTCACTTTTTCGATTATGCAGTTCTTGTGGAGATCCAGGATAATTATGTAGGGCTGCTAACTTGTCACAAACATCACAGCTATGTGATTGTAGATGAGTGCTTTAGTTATGGGCTCACCGTAGGTTAGATAAGTGACACTGGATAACATATTCAAAATGGGTAATGAAATAACAAGAAAAAAATAAGACTGTGCGCAGGTTCAGGCTGCTCGAGGAGCTTGAGCGAGGCGAGAAGGGGCTTAGCGACGGGTCAGTCTCCTACGGGCTCGATTCGGCCGAGGACCTCACTTTCACCTTTTGGAATGCTACTATCCTTGGACCTTACAATGTAATATCATCACAAGACCGCTTTTTAAAACAGGATTTACTCACTTCGGGTAGAGTGTGGACCTGACTATCCTGTGAAGCCGCCTGTGGTAAAATTCGCTTCAAAAGTTATTTTGCCGAGCGTGGATGCATCTGGATTGGTCACAAACAAATGTCCAGCCCTAAAAGGGTGGAATGAAGGGACGATCGAATCTATCCTACTCAGTCTTCATCAATAAATGAAAGCGAACGCAAAGCTACCTCAGCCGCCAGAGGGATATTATTGATCTTATAATGAACATATTAAAAAAAGGATTGACAGTTGTAGGGGCTGATTACTGCCCCTACTGCAGGAAACTCCAGAAATATCTGACCAAGGAGAAGATTCCCTTCACCTGGATCGACAGCTAGGAATTCTAGAACTAAACGGAGGCGCTGCAAGCCAAACTCGATTATTAAACAATTCCGATGGTGTTCTTCGATGGCGAATTCAAAAAGGGCTGCGACGACTTTTTCGAAAATCTAAAAGCAAACCAAGCGTACCTTGACTCCCTGAAAATTTGAAATTATGTTGAAAAAATTAAGTGAGTTCAATAAATATAAACGAAAATAGGATCAACCCTACCCCCTCGCGCACTGCCATGACATCATCACTCGCATTAGGAGCAGACTCAACCCCCTCTAGCTTTCGTCCGTCGATTCCAAAATCGTTAGCATTCGCAATTATTACTAAGACCGAAGATCGGCGAGCTTGAGATAGTCGTTTAACAAGACAAGGACCATCCGAACTATCTCCTACCAGAATCACCGAGAATAGTTCAAGGCTGAACTTGATGACCTATAACCCAATGAGCTAGGCTCTAAATAAATATACGAATGCGCATCGTCAATCTACATGTTCTACAGCTAGTAATAGAACAACCGACTAGCAGAGCTCCTGCTAGCATATCACCCTTTCTTCCGACAACTTAACCTCGACCTGGTCAAAAGACTTCTTGAAATTTCAAAGCTGTCGGTTGTAAGTGCTATCAAGACTCTCTGCAGGAAAACCCAAACCCTATAAGACGTGATCATAATTATTTCGGGCTTGATTAACGATCCTATTGACTAAAAATTTACTCTTAATGAGTCATCTGTTCTTAATTACTAGTGTGTGCTTACTGCCTCGCCTGCCCCAAATTTTCTAGGTAGGGCACTCAAAACGAGTTCGAAATGCGCCCTGCTCAAGCTCTCGCCTGGCTAGTTCAGAGGATTCGTGAGCGAGTGCAGGTCCAGCTCCTAGAAAATCTACAGGAACGTGCTAATGTTCCTAAAAAGAAGTCAGAAGAGACAGTGAGTGCTAATTATAATGATGGAAAATGCGCCAAAAGATTCTCAGCCACTGAGGGAGCGACTCGAGGAATTTTCCAATTCCCTTGAGGATCTCACAGATCTTAGCAACTAGCTGCTATTCTACATCAAAAAGAAATTCACTCCCGGATTCATTTCCAATCCCAAATCTTGCTACCTCACCGCCCAGCCCCAATCACTGAATCCCACCCTCCGCCTGCTTGAACATCAAATGATTGGCCTCAACTGGCTGATCAGCCTCTACTAAAGTCGGAGAAACGGGATCCTGGCAGACGATATGGGTCTCGGCAAGACGATCCAATCTATTGCCTTCCTAGGGTTCATGATAGACAACAGGAAGATCAAAGGCCCGCATCTAGTAATCCTGCCGAAGACCACCATGCTCAATTTCAAGCGCTAATGTGAGCTTTGGCTACCAGTATTAAAAACTATCGTCCTACCAGGTTAGTTTTAATAGCGCTCTAAGGCCTTAAGGAAATACGTCAAGACTGGTTAATATGATATCCTCATTGCGACCTACTAGTCCGTGCTGACCTGCCTCCGACAGCTGAGCAGAATCACGTGGTCAGTTCTCATCATCGACGAAGCTCATAAAATAAAAAACGCAAACTCCCAGAGATTCAAAGCGCTACAGTTCATTTAGGCTGATTTTACGCTGCTGATGACAGGGACTCCGATCGGTATCGACATTAGCTAACTATGGAGTCTCCTCAACTTCATTCATCCTGAGACCTTCAAAGACTCCTCGCTATTCAGCCAGCCTAAACTCCTCTTGGAACTCGTATAGCCCTAGGAAAAAGAGAAATTATAAAAATAATTCAGCACAAAATATCAGCGGATCTTACAGCCTTACATGCTCAGGAGGACTAAAAAGTAAGTCGCGAAATAACTCCCACCAAAAATATAGAAGGCAATTTATCTAGGCCTCTCCAAGTTCCAGATTGACTTGTATAAGTAATATCTCGACAGTAATACAATTGGCGGAAAATATTATCACAACGAGCAGATGCAGTTGAGGAAAATTTGCTGTCATCCTTTCATTTTCAAGAACATCAAGCCGAAAGGGAGTTCGGGGAAGTAGTTGCTAACCAGCTCGGGTAAGATGATGATCCTAGACAAGCTTCTGAACAAGCTCTTTAAATAAAAAAGGAAGATCCTGATTTTCAGCCAATTTCTCGAAATGATTTCCATCTTGGAATAGTACTGCCGATCGAAAAATCTCAAGTTTTGCACAATTAAGGGCAGCACATCCCTCGAGGATAGGGATACCTATGTCAAAGAGTTCTCCTCCAATGATATCAATGTCTTTATACTTAGTACCCGTGCAGGCAATCTTGGCATCAATCTTGTATCGGCAGACTCGGTGATCATATATGATAGCGACTGGAACCCCCAAGTGGACCTGCAGGCCATGGACAGGGCCTATCGAATAGGGCAAAAAAAATAAGTACACGTATATAGACTCATAACATAAAACACGATATAGCAGAAGATCCATCAGGTGCAGAAGCAGAGACTGATGATGGACATCAATATTGTGCAGAAAGGCAGGTTATTCAGGGAGATGGAGGATAACAACTTGACTGTCGAGTCCTTCTACAACACCCTAACTTTCAAAACTAGGAATTATAGCGACCAAAACATTTAGGATTTGATAAAACGAGGCGAAAGCATGTAGAAGTTGTTGGATGAGAAGGTAAAGCAAATCGTCGACAATGTGGACGATGGGCAGTAAAACCTCAATCAGTTCGAGCTGTTGGCCATGGACGAAAGTCTTTAATTCAAGAAGATCGAGTTCAGAGAGGCTTAGGACAAATAGCGAAAAAAGTCGAGAAAATCAAGGGGCATGGATATCCCCACTAGAAAAGAGCGGTAATCCAAGAAGTAGGAAAAATAAGAATAGAGAGCGGACTCGTAGAGGTAAGATTAGCAGTAAGCGATCAAAGCCCGCTAGTCAAGGAGGGAGAAGGATCGGAAGAGAGAAGAGTAGTTATAAAAATACAAAGGAATGTCGGTCTAGCAAATGATAGAGGCCATGAAGAAGTAGTCTGCAGACCCTACTGTCCCAAAGGCCAACAAAAAGAGGAAGAAAAAGCGGTCGAGCTCAAACCCGAAGCTCAGTCCCCTGAAAGAAAAATAGGTTAAAGTGGACTCCTAGACGGAGGAGAAGGACTTGGAAATGGAGGACGAGCAATTACCGGCGAAGCAAAGCACCAAAAACGCCAAAAAGACCTCAATTAAAAACTATCTTATCAGGAATAACTCGCTAGCTTGATTACTTTATTTATTCAGGATGCAGTTCGCTAATAAATGTGTCTGTGAAATATGCAAATGCGGAGGACACCGCTGTCCCATACACAAAACTGCCCCCTTCCACTCCACCACTTCTAACAAATAGGACTACGTCAAGCACCCTCTCCCAGAGAAGCAGGCTAAGACTTTAAAGATGCCCGATAAGTCCTCATACGACCCAGAATACTTGACAACGAGCTATAATAACGACTACCAAAAAAAGAACATTCCTAAGGAGACCTAGCATCTTGCCTTAACAAATTCCTCAAGAAAACCCAAAATCGCCCCTTTTTAAGGCGTTTCATCTTATAAATAAGAATTCAAAGAAAAGCCCATTTAGAAAAAGTAACAAAGAGCCCTGCCCTTCAAGCCCAACTAGTCTAAGTTCGAGGGGCAGTCCACTTACAAGGACCACTTCGATAAGAAATAGCAGAAGTCTTAAACAAAGGACGAATTTACTTCCAGCGGCCTCTCAAATCGTAACAAACCCGGCCCCAAATTCGAAGGGACATCCTCATACAAAGATTAATTCAAGCCCAAGTAGCTGCCCAAGGACAAGTTCAAAAGATAGCTGCCAGTTCCAACTTCCACTCCAATGTAAATTACGAGCACCCACTACAAAGATGTAGCAGCGTGACTAGACATTCAAGGCACACCAAATATAGAAGAAATAAGTCTGTCCGATCTACGAGCTGCCTCACAGGCCAGCGAGACTGTCTCCTGGGAAGGATCACCTCGTCTTTGACGGAAAGAATTGGGATTGATTAAATCTAATTGATGCAAGAGGACCTTATTCTTCAGAGGTTGCAAGAGCTAATCGAACTCAAAAAATTCAAGCTTTACGACCACTGCTTTTTAATTAGCTCACAGTTCATACTCCAAAACTAGGATTTCGAGCCTTTGAGGAACTGCATTAAGAATTTTGGACCAGTCATGCATACGGCTTAAGCAGCTTTCGCAGCCTACGTGAGGCAGCAGAGATCGCAGAAGTCATCCTGATTGCTCATTTAAAAGCACATATTTTGAAGTTTGGTCCCATCTTGCCACAACTATTCCATTAATTTTTCAAACACAGCTTGAAATTTGAGGAAATTTAATAATTGAACTCGCCAGGCTCTAGGATATTAGAATTTGATGATAGAAAGCATTTATCGGACTGACATTGGTTGGTGCAAGACTAGCTAAGCAAAGAGGAGATCCCACTGCAGTTGCGTTAGCAATGTTTATTCAGGCCCTTTAAGGCTTTGTCATAGCCAGACAGGCAGTCGACAGAGCTTATCAATAGCTCGATCAGAAATATAATCATAATGCAAAAATTAATTGAATATTAAAAATATTTGTAAAAAAAGAGGCTTTAATCATTGGAACAACAATCTCCAAGGACCAGGATCATCACCAAACGAGCCAACTAAACTCCCAACCAAATCACTCGCACTTAGTTCGCTAAGTCTTAAGAACTCTAAAAACGTTAGACTCCCTCAAAAGAACAGGTCCTCTTCCAAGACAAATTCAAATTTCTGAAGAAACGCTCGGCCAAGATGAATCTAGTATAGAAGCACATAATCAACGTGTATAAAAAGAGGACTTTGAAAGAACAGCTCAATAACTAAGTGGTAAGCAAACTGGTACTTGTAAAAAGCAATCATAAATCGAACGAAAAGCGAGTCTACCTTAAGCGGAAGACAATGTCCTCTTTTTCAAACAAATCGGCTAGAAAGGCAAGCTTAAATGTCTAAAAAAAGTAGAATAAAATAAATAGAAGCTATTCAGCGTGGTAGTTCAATTGATATGTCATCTCTTTTTCACGGCAGGCTTGGCTGGCCTTGTTGATCTCGCCAAATACTCCCGAAGCAGGGCGTTTAGCGGGCGGTCCTTTTAGAAGTAGTTTTTATATTTGAAAGCGTTACCGGCTGTGGGAAAGACTCTGCGCCAACCTCTGGCCCGTTCCTTCTCCATTTAGAAATCCCTGATGACAAAGTTGTCAAAGGGAGAAAACTCGTACTTCTCATTGAAGATGGTTTTTTTCTAGTTGAAGAATTTTTATTTCTGATAGCGCAGGTGCGAGCCGTTCACGTAACGAAGGTCGTAAGGGATAACGCCTGTGAGAGTTAAGACATCTGCAATCATATTACCTTTGATTTTAAGGTCCAATGGGGAGTCAGTATTGAGAGATGGACTGAGATTGACCTCGAGGAGCCAGGGCTTGAGGTTGCTGTCGATAAGTACGTCAAAGCCGTAGACTTGGTAGCAGTTGTTAACAAAGGGCACATAGTTCTACATTCCTGAGTAGAGTATATTCTATATGGAGAGGACAGACTTTATGACCAGATCGTCGATTCGATCAAGCAGCAGGTCCGTCTCTTGCTTGCCCAGGTTCATCATTAAAAAGTCTATCAGCGCGCTCAGTGACCATTTGCTCCCGAAGTACTACTAGTCTTACGGTACCTCGAAGTGATCGTTCTTTTTGTTGATGCTGTAGTTAGTCAGATGTATAAACCGTTTATTTTCGCTGTCCAGTTAGGCCGTGTACACCTAGGTGGCGAACCTCGCCAGCCCCTCCTAATAGATATAAATTTTCAACGGGTGGATGCTGGTCAACGCTACATAAATCCTGAGGTCGAACTTGTAGCCGTTTATTAGCATGGGGTTCTCGATGTAATGACTGACCACCAGGCTACTGTATTTCTCAAGTTTCTGGTAGATTTACTCGGGCGATCGGGTGACAGAAATGCCCTTTCCTTGTGACCGATTGTGAGGCTTTACAATGTAGGTGAACTTACCCCTAAAGTCATCTTCGATCAACGACAGCTCTGCGGGCAAGATGAAAGTCTTGGGAATGAAATTGTAATGCGCAGGCCCATACTTAATTTGCATTTTAGAGATATTCCTGTGCATGAGGTCCTTACGGGTGAGCTGAAAGGCATTAGGGAAGTGATTAACTTTTTGAAATGGCTCGAGAGTGCCGTATATTTAAATTTTGATGGGGGAGCAACTCCAATAGAGAGTCCATTTCTGCTCATAGAAGCAGGCCTGTTTGAACCCGTTTTCTTCGAGCAGGCCTTTGATGAGCTTTACGGAGCCACTCTGGAATCGAAAGAAATAGTTGTTGAACCAGCTCGTCTTCATCTCCTTGCACTCCTTCAATCGCTAGGGCTACTTCTCCTCTTACTAATCGATTTAGTAGCTCTCAGGGATGAGCTAACTATCTGCGAGGAGGGCGACCCCACTCCAAGGCTTAAAGACTAGCGTCCTGACTTCAGACGGCTTGCTGGCCAGGGCGGAGGCGCTGGGCCTAGTTGGCTCATCGTTCTTCTTTAGCAAGGAAATGATGTCTAGCACATCATCTTCGTCCTCTAACATTAATTTCAATTCAATGATTTCACGTGCAAATAGTAGTAGATGAACACCACCAGCGGTTGGCCCAGGAAGCAGAAGCTCAGCCAGAACGACACGTTACCGATCTGGCTCTTCTGCAGTTTAAATAGCTTTTCCGTCAGCTTTTGCAGCACGATCAAAGGGCCTTGCAGCAGCATCGCCAGAAAGGCCCAGTAGGTCACTAATCCCAGTGGCACAGACACAATATACTAGTGCCCTAGGGCCGATATGAAAAATACTACAGAGTAAGCGATCTCCTTGCTGAAACCGGCCTTAAGCAGAGGATTGTAAACATGCCTGATAAACCAGAAGTGTACCGGCAAATTCCACATTTTCCAGTATTCCTCAAGATTGGTACAGTTCCACCAGTCGCCATAGAAAGCCCTATCACCGAACTGCATGACTTCGCTGAGGATATTAAGCCAGAGATGAAAGAGCGTGTAGAAGCCACTGATCCAGAACAGTAAGTTAGGAATCGCCAGCTTCAGCAGCCGCTGGCTAATCAAGGTTGAGAAGGACAACTCCTGGTACTTGCTCATCCAGACCTCAAGTTATGGCAGGATATACTGCATGATGCACACAAACTGAAGCAGCGAAATGATAAGGAATTCGACAACCCTTTTGATCAGCCAGCCCCATCGAATCTAATTCGAGCGAGGATAGTAAAGCTGGAAGCAGAGGGTCGGCGCAAAGACAAAGAAAACGACTTGCTGCAAGCCGACCTGCATATCCTTGCCCTTCTAGATCATGATCTTCAGGTTCTAATCGCCGATGTCGTTCTAGCCGAAAAACTCTCTGATTTTCCTGCTCTCCCACTTAAGCTCTTACAGCTTGAGGTAGATCCTCCTTAGCTAGTAACTTACATGCGCCAACGACACGATCTTCATTGACAGGACCATCGCCAAGGCCGATGTGAACATCCCCAGGATCGAGTCAGGCTTCATTAGGCTGCAGAACAGTCCACAGCCGATCAGTATCGCCAATATGTTGAGAGTGTACATGAGTACAATTTGCTTGGGACTAATCAGCATCGTCTAAGAACATTTGTGGATGGCCAGGGTGACGAAAAACCCAGCGCTTAAGACCGAGGCGGCTGCCATGATCTACAGTCCTTTGAAACTGATGGGTTTGAAGTCAAGTCGGCTTCCATAGGTCATAATGTTGTCAATTATATTCCTGAGGTTGAGGGCGATGAGCAATAGCACAGCCAGATTAAGAAACCCTCGGTACCGCTGCTCGGGTGAGTCACTGCTGAGTAAGGAGGTGGTTAGGATAGCGTTGGGGTTGTAGGCGAGCGGAGACCTGTACCTAATCGATTTATCAGAAAGTAAATTAATGAGCTTGTTCTTGAAATCTTTCGAGATATTCTTCAGGGTGATAATTGTGTTCTACCTGCGCTCAGCGTCATGCTTGCTCTTTTTCACCATCTCCATCAGACTCATGCATTACTTGTTTTATTTCGATTTGAGACGGACCAGGTTGAGTTCCAGCATGGGCTGATTCTCGTTGCTCAAGAAGATGAGTTCCTGTCGGCGGATCTGTACGAAAACATGGATCTATTTGTTGAGCTCAGGCTTGGCCTCCAAGTACCTGCAATTCGGTGACTCTGATACTATAGTTAATAAAGCCTAATACATTATTAAAGATGAACTAGAGCTGGCTGTTCTACTTCCTGCCAAAGGACTACCGCCCATTTTATCCGCTGAACCGTGTGGGGCTTGGGCTTGACAACGACCTTTATCCCTCCCAATAATTCATTAAATATGGGCTGGCTTCAGCCGGACTAGGATGGCTGTTGGGGATGCTTTCCGGCAAGAGAAAATTACTCTGCTCTTGCTTCTTTCTTGCTTACTCCACCTACTTTGCAGCTACCCAATATTACCGCTATTTCCATTCTAACAAGTACGAGCAGCTAGAAGGTAAACTCAATAGTGTTTCCTCCTCAGACCTACTCCTCTTCAACGACCTAAAAGCCCTAAAAAAAAGATATAATTTCTATCGCTCCAAGATCGATGGCAAATTAGCTAACTTAGATGTCGAGCAATTAAAAAAAATACAAAGGGAGTAAGTGCCTTCACAGTTCGAATCAAACGAGCAGACAAGAATCTTGATTGGCAAGCTGACTCCCTAGCAAGAGAGCATCGTCAACAACCTTCTCCGAATCAGGAGAAACTTCTCGAAATGATTTTATAATATTACAGTCAGCAGCAGCAGACTAAGTCGCAGATGAATTAACAGCAAGACTGAATTGCTTCAACAGTCCCACAAAGACACTTCTAGAAGCAGCGACACGCCATACAGCAGCCATTTACGCATCCTTCGATCACGCATTCACAGCAGTTCAGCAGCTGTTAGCAGTTTCGAAAACACCCTTATTACACACATTCACAGCATCTTTAGCACTCGTCCATACAGCACTAGCAAAAACAGACATAGGAAATTAGTTTTTCCAGACACCCACAGAAGCACTCACAACAGTTCTAACAACAAGCTGTCTCGCAGAGTCTATCTATGCACATGCAGTCAGATGTCGACTAGCAGCCATCCTCGCCACAACAAATAAATTAACACAGCTTGTCCAAGCACATACAGCAGGGGCAGGGATGATGGTCTAAATTACATATCCTGCATTCGCGATAAAAGTTGCAGCAAATGCACAGTAGAAATGGATTTTCGCAATAAAAGTTTGAATGATTTGAGCAGAGTCCGAATATCTTGCAAGGGCAGCAGAAAAGCCATCCCAAACATTTTATTCTTCCGGAAGGGTCTTACCATATTCGCAAGTTGGGAGAGAGGCACTGGCAGGTTATGTAATGCCGGATTACGTTGAGACAGGCCTTGTACCTCGCACAGCAATTCACAGAACACCTCCTGCAATTAGACTTAGGCGGGATCTTAACTGATGCCTGATATCGAAGATATTAATCCTTGAGTCGAAGGACAGTTTGATCAGCTGTATTTAACCGCACCATTGCCGGAGCGCCTGGTTAGACCCTCTTCCTTATCGATTCAACCTTCTGCCGAAAGATAATCACTTAGGCGTTAACGCGGATTGTCTCACCCTTGACCCGCATTGGATCGGCGATGAACTACAGCAGTCTCATATAATCGTAGGAGTGCTGTATCATTAGCTGACCCATTTTTATGAGCCACCCGATTTTCTTCAGCTATAACTGAAATTGCAGGACGCCTTGGAAATGCAGGTTGGCTGCGTCTAGCTCGTCAACAAGGTGCTTCTGGTCGCCCTTTAAGATCTCGAGTCGGTAGGCTGCGTACTCCTGCTCCTGAAGGTCGAAGGAGTCAATAATGGGCCTCATGATCTTATTCACCTTATCAACTGAGAGCACTTAGTGTCCCTTATGATCTACCTCCAGACACTTGATGCAGAGGAGGTTGTTATCACAGACCCTGCAGAGATAGCTAACCAATTAACCGGAAAGACACCCGCAATTAGCCATCCTCCCTCTGACTAAATTTAATTATTATCAATTCATCGGATGCCATCAGAAGTCGCAGATGCAGGAAAGGATGTCGCAGCATGTCTCCAGGCAGGCGCATAACGGTTCGCATAAACAGCACATGCTCTCGCAGCATTATTGGAATATATTGCAGCAACCCTCCATGCAGTTGCACAGGCTCTAGCAGCATGTATCGCAGAAGCAATTGCAGCATGCGTCGCAGGCGTCACAAAAGCCATCGCAGATGCATTAGAAACACCCACAGAAAAGTTGACAGAAATCATCGCAGCACCCACACTAACAACAATAGTCACAACCACCATCTGTGCAGCATAAAATATCGCAGATGCAATCACAACAGATGCAACAAGGACAAGGGTGATTATCCAGATCCAGCAGTCGGCAGTCGCAGTTCCTGTTACAGCACATGAAGAGCAGGAAGGGGTCATCACAGTAAAATCCTGAATATTTAGAGCATGCACCTAGCGATTTGCAAGGACAGCAGACTATCCACCCGCAGCATCTTTTCCCCGAGCAATCATTTTCGCAGCACTTAAAGCACTTACAATTGAGGCACTTGCAAGTGAAATAATAGTTGCTTAGCTTTAGGCAGGCCTTGTATTTGGCACAGCAGTTGACCGAGCATCTTCTGCAGGCCGATTTGGGCGGCACTCGTATTGAATTCTGGTATCTCAAATATTAATCCTTCATCCTCAGAATATTTTGCTCAGTAGGATTCAAGGCCATCTTACTGGCCGTTGGATTGATCCCAACCACTCTCAGCTTTATTGATTCCACCTTCTTGCGGTACATTACTAGCTCAGCATTGACCTTTAAAATTTATCCCTGGACTTGCTGCGGGTTGGCAATGAACTCCAAGAGTCTAACGTAGTCATAGCTGTGCTCCACCATCAATTGACCCATCTTGACGAACCAGGCAATCTTCTTGATTTAAAGCTAGTTCTCCAAGACTCCTTTGAAATGGTTATTGGCTGCATCCAGCTCATCAAAGAACTCAGTTCGCTTGCTCATCATGAGCTAGCTTCGCATGACGTTGTATTATTGTGCCTGAAGTTCAAAGGCTTAGACAAATGGTCTCATGATGTTATTGATGTCCGTGATGGTCCGCAAAATGTGTCCTTGGTGGTCAGTCTGCACGCATTTCCTGCAGCACAAGTTCCCTGAGCAATCCTTGCAGATATAAAAGACCTACTCGGGAGCCAAACAAGGACAAGGTGCCATTCAAATAAGTTACAAAATTAACTCCTAACAAAAATGCAAAAGCAGATTAATTCCATGGAGTCTTCCTAAGATTTACAAATACCAGCAGTCGAAGCAAGAATTAGTTAAGATTGCTAGCCGCATGCATTGTACTCCTTGGCCTTTCGAAAAATTATCTAACTTGCTTTTCGAATCCAAGGACTGAATCAATGTCCCTTGTGATCACTGCAGAAAACTTGCAGAATACTGCTAGTTAAATCATGATAAACTCATAGTTAAAAAACTATTTCAATAAGTAGTCAACCCTGCAACCTCCTCTTGAAGAAAACGTATTCCAGGTTGTTTTTGCCCAACTAAAAGTTGAATCGTTGGCGGCTTGCTCCGATTTTGAAGCTGGCTCGCCAGACGTCCTACTTTCGTGGGAATAATGGGTTTTGGTATTGGTAATTCGCGTAACTCTCGTACCCGTAATTCTTGAAAACTGTTTGTGATGGCGTGAAATCCCTCTTCGCCCATACCTTGGGGTTGGCCGAATAGCGGGCCGACCTCTAAGGAGCCTAGCTCCAAGGGGCATTGTGCTGTGCAGATGCAAACTTGTTAATCCTAAAAGTCGATCCGCGGAATCTACAGAGAGGCTTGACAGGCGACTAATGTATGAGCCTGGATTTGAGAGTGGCCTTTTTTTACACTAATTAAATTATCATATCAGTTAAGCAGTCTTAAACTAATATTTTATATCGGTATCCTTTTAATGGAGTCAAGAAAGGACCTCGACCAACTCCGACCTCACTAGTTGGCTCTACATAGCATTGCTGGGCAGCGTATCGACCCTATTCAATCTTAGCACATACACCCTCTTAGGACTACTTCACATCTTGCCAGGTTGGCCTCCTCGGGGGAGGTTAGCACTCCCATTCAAACTAGGACTTTTTAGCATAGTCATCAGACGACCAGCAATCTCCAGAGTCATCGCAGAACTATGGGAGATATTTAAGGAATTGTGCAAATTCTGGGATAGAACACTTTGCTCAGTGGAGGAGAGTTCGATAGCGGAAGCATGATCTTACAAAGGAGGCAGTAGAGGCAGCAAACTTATTAGTTATAACAGTAGCACTTCGAATAAAGCAAGAGCGACAGATCGCTTGTGTTTCCGAGCAGGAGCTTTAGCCAGCTGGGCTAAGTATCCCAATTCCATCTAAGCAGAGGACAAATGCAAGGTGGCGGCGGCTAGCGACGACACTCAGCTGTGATAATGCAGTCATCAAGCTCTTAAGCATAACTAAGGAACTGCATGCTCAATCTCTAGGAATTGAGAGCTAAACTAAATCAAGCCGAGAACAGCCACATTATTTAAATGTCAAAGTTGGAGTAGGTACTTAACATTGTCAAGAGCAACTACGAGCAGCGTATCGTCGAAATGTGCCATCAGATCGAAACTCAGTCCTCTGAAATCAGGACTATGAGGATGGGCGAGTCCGAAATGTATCAGAGGAGTCTCACATTCTTCCGCAACTTCATGATAAACGTCAGTCCGATCAAACCAACCCGCAACCTCAACTTCTTCCACGAGAACAGACACACCGTGCACTTCAACATCCCCCCCAAAGTCTAGCTCTTGGAGGTGCCTATCGACAGAATAATCGAGAAGCCAGTCTACATAGATAAGTTCGTGGACAGGATAATTTAGAAGCCTGTCTAGAAGGTGGTGTATGTAGATAAGCCGATTTACATTGACAAGCCCGTCGAGAAGATAATCTAGAAAATAGTATAAAAACCAACGATCAAGTATGTAGACAAGATCGTAGAGAAGCAAGTAGAAAAGCCAGTGGAGAAAGTGGTGGTGGTCGAAAAGCTAGTCGAAGTCAAGGTCGACAGGATAGTCGAAAAGTTTGTATAAATTATGGTCTAGCGACCTGTCTAAAGAATTAAGTAGATCCCTGTCGAGAAGATCGTATATGTCGACAAGCCCTCTTTCCACGAAAAGATTATCTACATCGACAAACCCGTTGAAATAATTATCGAGAAGATCATCGAAAAGCCCGTCTAAAAGATAAAAGAAGTGTTTGTGGACAGGATCGTGAACGTGTAGAAACCAATTTTCGTAGAGAAGATAGTGTACGTGGACAAGCCAGTCGAAAGAGTAGTGGAGAAGATAGTGTAAAAGCCAATCTAAAAGATAAAATAAGTGTAAATTTAAAAGATAATTTACATCGACAAGCCCTCCTACGTGGATAAGCCCTTCTACATTTAGAAGCCCGTCTAGAAAATAGTCTAGCGGATAGTCGAGAAGCTTGTCTAGAAGATAGTGTAGGTCCCGGTCGACAAGATAGTCGAGGTTGACAGGGTCGTCTATGTTGATAAAGTGGTTTATGTTGATAAGCCTGTCGAGCGGATCGTCGAGAGGATTGTCGAGAAACCTATCTAAAAGCTCGTCGAAGTGAGCGTGTAGAAGATTGTTTTCGTGGAAAAGCCGGTCGAAAAGATCGTTGAAAAAATCGTCGAGAAGCCTGTGTATACGATTAAATAGATCGAGGTATAGAGGATCGTGTATGTAGACAAGCCTACCTAGGTCCTCGTCTAAAAAATAGTTGAAAAGCCCGTCTAAAAGCTTGTCGAGGTGTTCGTGGATAGGCTGGTCTACGTCGATAAGCCTGTCTACGTCGACAAACCAGTGTACGTGTAGCAACCGGTTGAACGTATAGTGTAGAAGATAGTGGAGAAGCCAGTGTAGCGGATCGTATAAGTGCAAGTCGACAGGCTAGTTTACGTGGACAAAATTGTGAACGTGTAGAAATCAGTTATGGTGGAAAAGCCGGTAGAGGTTATCGTCTAGAAAATAGTGTAGAAACCAGTAGAAAAAATAGTGATAAAATAAGTTTAAAAGATCATCGAGGTGGATAAACCTGTCTACGTGGACAAAATAGTTTATGTCGAAAAACCTGTCTAAAAGATCATTGAGAGGATAGTCGAGGTGCCGAAAGAGAGAATTGTTAAGGTCTAGGTTGACAGAATTGTGGAGGTGGAAAAGCCGATCTACGTGGACAAAATAGTGTATGTGGACAAGCCGGTGTAAAGGATTGTGGAAAAAATCGTCGAGAAGCCAATATAGAAGATAAAAGAGATCCCTGTCGAAAAAATAGTGTATGTGGACAAGCCTGTGTAGGTGATAGTGGAGAAGATCGTGGAAAAGCCAATCTAAACGATAAAGGAGGTGTTCGTGGACAAGCTCATCAGTGTCGAGAAGCCAGTCTATATCGAGAAGACAGTGTTCGTCGACAAGCCAGTCTAAAGAATTGTGGAGAAGATCGTGGAGAAGCCTGTGTAAAAGATAATATAGATCTAGAAGACTGTCTTTGTAGATAAGCCCGTTTATGTCGACAAGACAATCTACGTTGACAAGCCTGTCTAAAAAATAATAGAAAAAATAGTGGAGATACCTGTTTAGAGGATCAAGTAGGTGCCGGTCTAGAAACTGGTCTTCGTGGATAAGTATCTAGAAGTTTAGAAGGTAGTCTACGTGGATAAGCCGGTTTAGATTTAAAAGATAGTCTACGTGGATAAGCTGGTTTAGATTTAAAAGATAGTCTACGTTGACAAGCCGGTCACAGTCTAGAAAATAGTCTACGTTGACAAGCCAGTCTCAGTTTAGAAAATAGTCTACATCGACAAGCCAGTCACAGTATAGAAAATAGTATACGTGGACAAGCCAGTCAATGTCGAGAAGATTATCTATGTGGATAAACCTGTCGAAAAGCTGATAGAAAAGATAGTAGAGAAGCCTATTGAAAAGCTGGTGTAAGTAATAGTAGAAAAGATAGTGCAGGTCGACAAGCCGGTCTACATCGATAAACCGATCTACATCGACAAGCCTGTCGAAAGGGTAGTCTAAAAAATAATATAGAAACCTGTGTAGAGAATAGTGGAGAAGGTGATCGAGAAGATAAAGTAAGTCCCGGTAGAGAAAATCATCTACGTGGATAAGCCAGTCTACATCGATAAGATTGTTTATGTAGACAAGCCTGTCTAACACTTCATCGAGAAGATAATAGAGAAGCCCGTCGAAAAGATAGTTCAGGTACCCGTCTAGAAGATTGTATATGTTGACAAGCCTGTCAATGTGTAAAAGATAGTCTACGTGGACAAGCCCGTCGAAAAGATTGTCGAGAGGATAGTCGAGAAGCCGATCGAGAGGATTGTTGAAGTCTTCGTTGACAAGCTAGTAACAGTGTAGAAGCCAGTCTACATCGACAAAATCGTATACGTGGACAAACCGATTGAAAAACTCGTTGAAAAGATTGTAGAGAAGCCGATAGAAAAGATCAAGGAAGTCCCAGTGGACAAATTAATATACGTGGACAAGCCAGTGTACGTGTAAAAAATAGTATATGTGGACAAGCCCGTCGAAAAGATAGTCGAGAAGATAGTTGAGAAGCCGATCGAGAGAATCAAGGAGATTCCAGTGGACAGGATAATCTACGTTGACAAGCCGGTATAGAAGGTAGTATAGAAGATAGTCTAGAAGCCAATTGAGAGTATCAAGGAGATCTACGTCGACAAGTTCATAACGGTGGAGAAGCCAGTCTACATTGAAAAGACTGTCTTTGTGGACAAGCCGGTCGAGCGGGTGGTCTAGAAGATCGTCTAGAAGCCGGTCGAAAAGTTCATCGAGATTGAGAAAACAGTATTTGTGGACAAGCCTGTCTACATTGACAGGAATGTCTATATTGACAAGCCAGTCGAAAAAAGAATATAGATATTCGTCGATAGGCCTGTAGAGAAGATCAAGTAGGTGCCCATCGAGAAGGTGGTCTACGTGGATAAGCCAGTACACATTGACAGGACGGTCTACATTGACAAACCCTACGAGAAGATCATTTAAAAGTTTATTGAAGTGCCTGTGGAAAAATTCATTGATAAGCTAGTGCCTGTGGAGAAGATAGTGTATATCGACAAACCTGTTTACATGGAGAAGCCAGTTTACATCGATAAGCCGTACTAAGTGGTAATTGAGAAGCCAGTGTAGAAGTTGATAGAGAGGGCGGTGTACATCGACAGGCCGTTCTAAAAGGTGATCGAAGTGCCAGTGTATGTGGACAAACCTGTCTTCATCTAGAAGATAATTGAAAAACCTATCGAGAAGATTATAGAGGTGCCTGTCGATCGAGTCAAGTACTAAGTCATCTAAAAGCCTATCTATGTGTAAGTTGAAAAGCCTATCTAGAAACCCATCTACATCTAGATCCCTGTGGAAAGGCTGGTCGAGAAGCCAGTCTAAGTTTACAAGGACAAATTCATCTAAGTGCTTAAGTATATTTAAATACCTGTGGACCGGCCTATCTACATTGATAGGATCAAGGAAATCCCTGTCTAAATTCCTATCTAAAAGATTGTCAGAGTGACTGTCTAGGTCCCTGTTTAAAAAATAGTTTTTAAAGAGGTCTATATCGATAGGCCCTATCCCGTCGACCGACCTGTCCCTGTTGATAGGCCCTATCCCGTCGACCGACCTGTGCCTGTTGATAGGCCTGTACCTGTGGACCGACCTGTCCCAGTGCCTGTAAATAGACCAAGAGCTATAGAGAGGCAAGTTGCTATGAATGGGCCTATGACACATCGACCTATTCCTATATAATTCCCACGAAGACTAAAATAGCTGTCGCTGTCATCAATATCTTATATTTCTAGGGGGAGACCAATATCTGCCCCTGTCCCTAGGAATATAAGCAGTAGTCCTAACAGGTAGCTGCCTCCTCCTCATATGCCGATTCACTTTTAGAACACGCTGCCTCCTCCAAGGTAGATGTTTCCTCCAAACCCTTTCAAAACATCCCCCACTAGAAGAGGGGAAATTAACTTAGCTGCTCCAATGCCTATTTCTCCGCATCCTATCACAATGGCTCGTCGTCCTAAATCCTCAAGCCCAGTCTTCAAAAGAACTCAAAAGAGACTCAGACCACTTACAAGGGCGATTCCATACGCCCCTCTTAATCATCGAGCTGTTCCGACCCTGCAGCCACCTCCCGACCAAATCAATCGATTCCAGTCATTTGAGTCTAAATTTCAAAGAAGTTCAATACAACAGCCCTAGAATTAATATTTGAAGAGGCCCGTCCCGGCTCCTCAGCCTCTTGATTTTAGAAGACAGTACCATTCCAATAGAATATCACCCGTCAGACCCCACGCTCCCTATTAATCCCCTGTAAGGGCCTCCTACAATCGATATTCGCCGATAAAGGGCACATCAATCAGGAATTCACCGGCTAGAGCGACGCTTAGTCCTTGCAGATCAAAAGGTCCTTCGCGAATCGAAGTTCAGTAAATCTAACGGAATCGAATGATCTAACGAAATCGAATCAGCGAAAACTACTAGAAAATGTCTTCTAAGCGACATCAGCCAGGAGGCGTAAGGTGGACTGCAGGCCAGTTCGGCCACATGCGCAACTAATAGGACAGACAGATGCTGGAGTAGATAAACCTGGCCAACCACAAATTCAGTCAGATAGGGGAGCGACTTATGGCCCTCTAAAATCTCTACATACTGAATGGCTAGACCGATTAATGATTTAGTCAATTAATTGCTTGCTGTCTTTCTTTATTGGATGATCAATTAAAACTCGCAGAAATGTCAGTTCGATATCTCTCTGCTCCCAGTCCAGGACCTCTTCAAGGAGTCCCTCCTCTAGCACCTCCTCTCCGCAGTAGAAACCGAGGCTGTTATCACTCCTTAGCAGGCCTCAGTCTTATTCACATATCTACGAGATGCGACCAAGCGCAAAAACTGTCGATAGACCTACCTCTGTTCCCTAATTCTTTCTGCTTCGAAACAAAGCTAATCAGTCATGAAATCAGCTGGTCTTCTTTAGACTCTGGAGAGCGAGATATTGGAGTAAAATGAAACATTGTCCGGCTACTTTTCCATCATCCTCACTAGGCTTGCTCGCAAAAGTAGTTCTGAGCTCTGGTCCAAATTAAATTAGAAAAAAACAACTCTCTCCAAAATGATGATTTGCTTTCCTGCCTTTTGCTAGTTTTATGCAGTGCTGCTGGATAAGGCGGACCCTCATACCTTCGTCTAACATACAAATTTTATAAATTCCCTCAACAACTAAAGCTTGGGAGCTTTGATTCAGTAATCCGTCCAATAGCGGATTCAAATTTAATAATTTATCAGTTCGGAAAGGATCACCGAGCTACTGGCTGAAATGGAGCGATAATACTCCTAAACTCTTTCCAAGGCTATCTGCAATTTGATTAGCACACTCCTAAAAAAGCAGCCACTCTCCCCCAAGTCTTACAACATAATAGTTTTATTTTCTAATTTAAAATTTATTCCGCAGATTAAAACTGATGATAAAAAATACAGGCTCTCCAACGGCCAGCAGGTCACTAGAACCGGTTCCAGGACTTTATACTTGATTCAGCTCATCCAACTGCAAGTTTAAATCGATAGTACTAAAGTAAACAAGGACGCCTACCTCAAATTAATTGAAATAATCGACAGTCAACCTTGGGCTGACATCATTTTAACCTCCATGAAGCCGATCTTAATCGGGTACTTGCTTAATAATGTAACTGAGGAAGAACTGTTCTGGCTGATGACACACTTCAAAAGGCGATTTTACATGTTCCTCAATAGTGGCAACCTGACAACCTACGGCTCCTTTACCTTTATAAAGGAAATCTGCTGGCAGCTGTAAATATCTCTAGGCCCCAGACTTAGAGAACTTAGCGAGCACTGGCAAGGGTTCGTGGAAAGCTAGTTGGAGGGGATAAGAACAGTGTAGCTCAAAAAGCTGGGAGGCTAGCAGCCGCAGCTGGTGAAATCCAAAATTGAATAACTTAATCTTGAGGACTAGGAGGACTAGTACCCCATAAGGTAGGAGATTTACATCAAGAAATCCTGATTTTCTAATCAAGTATTTTTATGCACTCGATTGTTAAGCAGCAGGATCTCTCGTTCCGCCATCCGTCCCATGATACCTGCATGGCAAAAAGTGAGCATCCTGGCGGTCAGCTTTCCCAGCTAGATCTGCATCCTCTTATACTCGGCATAAAGGTTCTTCAAGTGCAAATCTTACTCCTCAATCTTCTTGAGATCAGGGTTTTTCGCCTTGGTCATCAAGTTGTTTTTAGCTATGGAGCTTGTGATCTTGATTTGGTAACCTTTGAATTAGGCTATCTTTTCCTTGACAACTTTCAAGCTACTGTTCATTTATTTGCAGGCTACTAGATTCTACTGATGTGAAATCGACAGGCTCTCCGATATTGATTTTACTAATTGCGCGCCTTCATTGTTCAGTTTGCCCTTATCGACATCCCATTTCTCCTAAAAAAATCTTTTAGACTCCTGTTGAGAGTTGAGGATCCTTTCGTCCATTGTGTTGAGCAGGTCTGTCAAGTAGGAGAGTACTTTTTTATCGTTTTTTATTTATTATGTTATATTATTCATAAAGTCCCTTTCCTCCTCTCAATTTTCTCCTCGGGGATGTCGTGCTGGAGCACTTGCTGCTTGAGGAGCTTCAAGTCCACCGTCTTTGTCCGCTGGTCCTACTTTATAATTGACTGGATGAAACGGTCTAGCTGCTTTTTGTGGAAGTAAAAACCGGCCTCTTCAAGGGCCTGCCCTGCCTTCAGCAACTGATCCACATCACTAACAAAGAACCTTAATAGCTCCAAGACCTTATTAACTCCCAGTTCCTAGCTATTGCCGAGAATGACGTAGCAGATCCTTTCAGTGGCAATCTTCCTCTTGATTTTGATAGCTTCTAAAGACAGCAGGCTTTCATATCTATGTTGATTCCAACCTTATTCCTAGACTTAATCCTTGAAAGAACCCCAAAGACCCATACGGACCTATTCGTGGTCCAGCAGAATCAGCTTATTGACTTACGCACCTAGTTCGATGTACTCTCCTTCATCGTAGATCTTGAGCTCTTGGAGCGGGGTTAGCAATAACGGAGTCTTCTGAATCCTGACTACCTTGTAGGGATTTACAGTGAGATCGGGAGAGTATTAGCCAAGGTAAAGGCAATGATCAAGGCAGCCTATCAGGTGCCCACATTTACTACCCGTCATTTTCCAAATCTTCTTTATCAAGGCGTTAACAGCCCCTTTGCTGTCCTGCACCAACAGTAATCCTTACTAACTAAAGACCACTCTTGAGATAGTCCTGTCCCTGGCTAACCCTACTCCCAGATTTTCAATTTGCATAAGCCTATTTCCCTGTAGCCTAAAGAACTGGACCGAGAGATTATACTGGCCACGTAGAGAAAAACCTTAATCGACTAAGACAGCCAGCAGATCCTCATAAGCAGCTAATCCTACCATCACTCTGCTAATCGCGTGACTAGCTATTTAACCACCAAGCCTCGATACTAAATGCAGGGTATTATCGCTTAGGCTATAGGCGATAAATTAGCTGCCAAGCGCAATCATTTCGACCTCAGCCTTGCTCTCCATCTTCTTTGAGAAGACTAGTCTGGCTTTCAGATCATAGTATTTGAATAGGACGGACTAGTCGCCGACACAATCGGTGGCGAAGGCCAGTCCTCCGCCATCAACCTCGGCCACCCTGGCTCTGGTATTCGGGATTATGAAATTTTAATTTTAAAACCTGTCGCGGAAATCCACTTAGATAAACTAATCGGTTTCAAGGTTGATGCATTGGTTTACTTGGGCAGTGAGATTCCAAGTTAGAGTGAACCGGTTGGTCACATAGCCCTGCTGCAGCGGGCCGATCAGAGGGTGGGGCGGACCTGCCTGCAGCTTCTCGGTGATAGGCTCGGACTATCCTGCGTCCACCTCATCATCCTATACCTGTTAGGAATTTTCTTTGGGCAGGACGACTAGCCCTCTTAGCCCATAATTATGATTCATTATGTCAATAAAGGATTTCAAGATAAAATCGAAGCTGGGGGCAGGCTCGTATTCCGAAGTCTTTAGCGTGGTGAGGATGCAGGACCAGCAGGAGTACGCCATGAAGATAGTAGAAATGAAGCAAATGAACGAGTCTGAAAAGATGAACGCTCTCAATGAAGTTAGGATACTGGCTAGTCTTTAGAGCCCCTTTGTTATTCAGTTCAAATAGGCTTTTCTTGAGGACAAGTGCCTGTACATCATAATGGAATTCGCAAGTATATTTCTCATCAGGTGGAGGTGACCTCAAACAGAAAATCCACAAGCGAAAAGAAAAATCGCAGTATTTCGAAGAGTAGTAAATTTGGAAATTTATTAGCCAAGTTGTACAAGGACTGAAGGCTCTCCACGACTGCAAAGTGATTCACTGCGACATGAAAAGTGCGAATGTCTTTATCTCTCCAGACGGTTACAAGCTGGCCGACATGAACGTTTCAAAAGTAACGAAAAACGGATTGATCTACACACAGACAGGGACTCCCTACTACGCCTCTCCTTAAGTGTGGAGGGACTAGCCCTACGATCTACGATCGGACATCTGGTCCTTAGGAGTAATAATCTATGAGATGGCGGCCTTGAAATTGCCGTTCCAAGGTTCGTAGGCCCATCAGTTATTTAGCAATATTCAGAAAGGGGAGTATACTCCTATCCCTTATCAGTATTCGAAGGATCTGCATTAGCTAGTTGGCAAGTGCATCAACATTGACCCCTTCAGGCGGCCCAACTGCGATGATATCATCAGGAGCTGCAAATTACAAAAATCTGAAATTAAATCCGACAACCAACTCCTCGATACCATTAAGCTAGGCGACTTCCAGATCCTAAAGAGTATGCTACCTAAGCCCAAATACGAGAAGAAGGCAAGCCCAGACAACTTCATCCTCACAAAAAAGTAAAAACGAGTGGACATGCGCCTTGAATGGCCCAAATAATAAAAATACAGGGATCTTGACAAGGAAAGATAAAAATAAAAGTCCATAGAGCTAGATCGCTAACGGGGTCGGTAACGCGAAAGGGAGAAGGAGAAAAATTATTAGCGAGAGAAGCAGGTGACTCCCTCCCGCATCAATAAATATGAGCCTAAGAACTACAAGCTCAACAACTACTCTCGCGAGGACCACAAGATCTTCCCGAGCAAGTATCAACCCTACTCCCCACCAATCTAGACTTACAGCAAACTGGCTAGAGTGAGGAGCACAGTATTGAATAAAAGTCCTTCTTATTACAACTACTAAAGATCTAGCAACTAGAAAAAATACCCCGAGATGAAATATGGCAATTACCAATACCAGAGCTACCTCCGGCAAAGGACGGACAGTCTCTCTCGCTAGCAACATGAGGAGGAAGTGAGGAAGATCCTTGGAGTTTAGCCGATCCCGCCTGCCCGACACTCGATAATCTAGACGTCCTCGAATCGATTCAGCAACAAGAATTATCGAAGATGAGATATTTCTTCCCTTGATTATAAATACACGTGGATTATTTGATTATCAATTTATGGAGAGCAGGCCAGATCATAAAGACAGGAAGGACAAGAAGGACAAACCCAAGGAAAGTCTTTTCGATAAATACAGGGCCCTTTATGATTTTGATCCTGAGAAGATCGCCCTTGACACTCCCATTCCAGAAGGGCCTAAGAAAGTCAAGCAACCCAGCCGATAATAGTTCAAAAAGCAGTAGGATCTCCTCAAGAAGAAGTTCGATGATTTTCTCGCCAAGAAGAAGGCACTCTACGATAAACCCACTTAGAAGAGCTAGAGGCCTCAGGGTGATGAGATCGATCAATTTTTCAACAAGCTTGACGACATCAAAGATTTGAAGTTCCAAAAAATGGCCCTTTTTAAACAAATTTAATAGATGAAAGAGGAGTACCTTGAAATACGGGAAGCCCTATTTTAACTTAGAGATAGGTAGAAGTTTTTGGACAAAAATTAATTAAATAGCAAGGAAAACATCGATAGGAAAATCAGAGCCTTGCAGTTGAGACAGCATCGTGACAGTCTCAACAAGAAGGAGTAGCTTTAGGTCTACAACCAGATCACTCAACTGCAGAAGCTAATCCATAAGGCTTCTTTGCAGTCTTAGATTGACAAGTAGCTCATCCAAATTAGGTAGGACATATAGAAGAAATAGAGGTAAATAGATGAGTACAAGAAGAAGAGGGAAGAGATATCAGTCATGATCAGCAAACTGGACAAGTAAATCGATAGGTAGAAAGCCTAACTTGAGAAGCTGAAGGTCCTGAAAGAGGCCAAGTAGAAGGATATCGTCGACAAGAAGCAAGAGCGAGTCGTCAAAAATACCAAATTTACCGAGGAGCGCTAGCGAATCAAAAACAATCTTACAGAGATTCGCGAAAAGATCGATAAACTTTATGAAAACTACTCAAAAGATTACGAGGCGTACGTTGCCTACAAAGTCTATAATAATTGGGTTGGCTGGGTCGAAAGGACAAAGCACAGAATTAAAAAAAAAATGTAGTAAGAGATAAGTGACAAAGAAATTTAATAGCTTTAGCGAAAAGCAACCTAGCTGAGGAACCCTTACTTGGAGCGTGCCTAAGAAGCGACTGCGCTAATATAATTCATAAGAAGAAAGTATTTGCCCCAAGAACAGGCCCAATAGGTCGAGACCTAAAAGAAAGAAGTCAAACTGGAGGGATAGTTCGCAGGGCTCATGATCGTCAAGAAGAAAATAGACGATGAAGATCACTTTAAGAAGAAGGAGAAAGGTGGTAAAAAGAAGAAGTAAAAGTAGTAGAAAATAACACTTTCGCTAGACCAGGTGCAGTCTTTCAATACTCTGGAGGTGCCCCTCCCTAAGCAGATTGCTGAGCTGCCCAAGACTCTGGAGCTGCTGCAGTCCAAGATCGATTAGCTCAAAGCTAAGCCCTGGCCTTAGAATTGAATTTAAATCGTAGATATTTAAGAAGTTCAGTTATTGCCCGTCTTTAGACTTTAAATTATGTGGTTCAAAGCCTAAATCTTCGCAGATAGCTATTCGCGTTTGCTCTGACTCCCTGGCTTAAGATCAAGCTCGGCTATCTATCGAAGAGCGTCCCTCCTTTGCTTCTTGATCCGCTCGATCCTACTCTCCTGGTCAAACAACCTATTTTCATTCTTTTTATACTGAACTTTGAGTCCGTAAAGTTAATCAGAGAGGATTTATCCCTGCTTCCTGTAGAAAGCAATTTGTTAATTATTTTCCTTGGTCAGCTGGATTTGCTCCATCAGCCGTTTATTAAGGTGGACTTTGACTTTCTATTCAATCAGGATATCGTCCTCCTGCTATCGAATCTGCCGTTAGCTTATCAGCAACAGCTATTTCAGCCTCTTAAGTTAGGCTTCACTCTAAATGGAGGTGCCTCTCCTCAAATCCTCCAATTCTAAACCCAGCATTTTAACCTCCTTCTAATATTGCTCAATTTCTAGCTAAACACTCTCTATCTACTGGACTGTTTTGATTTTAGTCTGCTTTTGGACCAAGTCTCGCTGTTGAGCCCTAAGTGATTCTAGCTCCTATTGAGCCTGCTCTATCTATTCAAGCAGCTTGCTAATCTTGAGCTCATTTTAACTCGATTTTTATATCTCCTTTTCAATCTTGTAGAGTGTTGAAGTTATCTCGTTCCCCTTGCCGGCTTACTTTGGCTACTACATTGAGATGGGTTTGTGGCTGATGGGTTTTACTTTAAAAATCGCCTGACTCGGCTACGTTTGCGCGCCGTTCTTAAATTTGTTAATAAGCGGTGATTCATGGAATGGAGCCACTATATTGAACGATTCTATAGTCCCTACTTTTATCTTCTTACTTGGGGTCATACTTTTATTTTTCTGTGGAGTTTTTTCTCGGAAAAGTCGAACGGGATCGATGGTAGGCTATTCCTTGAGAGGCAACGTCCCTTTGAGATACGAATCACTATCACGATTCTAGTAGAGCCCCTACTATTTGTTCAATTTAATCCCTTGAGCCAACTCGTCCAAGATGGGCTAGTAATGCTTACTGCTTTAAGGGTGCTATAGTCTCGAGGGCTATCTACTCCATTTGTTGAACTTTTAGGCCTCGACTTTTTTCTTTTGGAGATAGGAGTCTAACTCGTCATTGCCAGGTTCAAGCCTGAAATGATCCTGCTGCCTGAGCTTATCCGCGACATCAAGTTAGCTGGGAGGATTAGCTTTGTGAGATTGACTGAGCTGAAAACTTTACTGACCAACCTATCTTCTCATGATAACAACGGATCGTAATTAGGATATGTAACATTGATCAAATAAAGCTTACAAAGAGGTGATCTCGTAAATTAGTGAATCTATAAACAAGATTAATTGGAGACTGATAAGAATGCGGATTAAACGACTCCTTTAATTGGTTTTTCAGACTAATCAACTGACGCATCAATACGACAAGTAATTTTTGTGAGCCTATTGCAGTAGATCCTTCCCTTTTACCCCGATCGCAAGTCCGAAGCAACGACTTATTTCATCTGCGATCTTCACCTCTTGGATAGTCAGCTACTCCACTGCTTTCATCTACTAAAATGCTTGGTTTATGTGCGCTACGATCTTACTGATTTGCAATTGATCGGTATTAGTCTTTCCCTTACTTGTGAGGATTTACTTCAAGGCCATAATCCTTCTCACCTTCTCCTTGAAATGACCGACTTTCTCCTCGACCATATCTTTGGATAGACCTGATACCTCGCTCTTGATTTCCTCTTTGATGATTTCCCTGAGCAAGTCAAGGATCGACTCGTAATATTTGCTCAGCTTATTGCAGAGTGAAGCCTGTGTATTCATAATGTGGCGTTTGAACTCAGCCATCCCTTACTAATAGATCGCCTTTATCCTGAAGAGGAGGGTTTTCTCCTTCTCCGAGATCAGCTGTATGAGTCGGTCGCTGAATTGTGTGATTTCGATCTATTTGAATAGCTGCTCTTGAGAACTTGCGTATTATTACATCTACTCCTCGAGTTGTTGGAAGTCTTAATTGATCCCCGACTTGAGCATGCTCATGGAGCGACTGAGCCTGGTTTCGTAGACGGCCAATAATTCACTGACGAATTTATCAGTGACCAGTTAATCTGCAGTTCGCGAATCGCCTCTCTATTGCTTCTGCATCGAATAAAGTTAATATTAAAATGAACGATAGGACTAAGTCAGCCAGGGCAGACGATTCTATCGAGTATCTGAGATCACTTGCCAGATCCCTTTAGAAATAGAATTAGACCCTCCTCGAGGAAATTAGCTACTTGCAGGCCAAGTCTATCGAGGATTAGCGCAAATTACAACAGCTACTCAGGGCCAACCATGCGCTTGAGGACGAGCTGCAGCTGCTTAGAGCACAGCCCACTTCCAAGTACTAAAGGGAAGTCAAAGGCATCTAGATCTAAACCCTCAAACGGAAGCATTTAAGCTAGACGTAGGCTGCAGAGTACTAGATCAAGCGGCTGAAAGACTGTTTGCAGGATGTCAATATGCAGACCGCAGATACTTCATCGCGCTATCAGCGGGAAATAAGTCAACTCAAGTTGTAGCTAAACCTGATCTGCTAAGATCGTAAAAAGTTGCAAGACGAAGTGAGGACCATGCAGGAAAAAATAAGCTACTAAATGAACACAAAAAATAGATCATTCGATTAATACATAATCAGCCTTAACAAGTAACACGCCATCAACATCCAAGCTATGTAGTCCAAGCTCTAATTAACTAGCAAGTAACGATTAGCACTGTAGGCAAATGTGATGGTCTGTAGCAAGTAGCTCTCGATTGCCAAATAAAACCTAGCTAAGATGACCTCGGCCCTCCATGAGAAGGAGAAAGACTTGCTAAGCAAATAGTTGATAATTTAAACTCTTCGAGAGGACGGCAAAGAACTGAGGAGGAAGCTGTAGGAAAATGAGATAAGGCTCGAGGATACCTTATTAATCATAAGGAAGAAGGATGAGGAGACTGATATGTTGGTCAAGTAGGTTAGGAAAAACAACATGGCTGAAAATTAGGTGAGCATTCTCAAGCATGATATTAACGAATTGTTCATCCGCTCCAAGGAGTAGAACAAGGCCTTAACCATAGCCAAGGACGAGGCAATTAACTCGCTGGCCTATTAAACATCCATCAGATAAAAATTATAGAACAAGCTAATGATGCTTTCCAATGAGCTAAAGCACAGCGAAGAGTTGTACAAGATGAAGTTGTAGGCGCTGCTGAAATAGATGGACTAGATGCGGACAGATTCTTTGATGAAGTAACAGAGTCTATCCAAAAGGCTTAGCGAAGAAATGTAGGAGTGCCGACAACTCCGCTAGAATTACAAAGCGAACGAATAAAATAATCGAAAAAACTTATAGGCCCTAAAGAAATAGCGAGATTTTGAGATTTAAAAGCTGCTGCTAAAGAACAGTGCACTTACTGACGTACTCGGCACCAACAAACAGGAAAAATAAATATCTGGTGGCATCAATGATACCCTCCGCGCCTAGCTCGAGGTGCTCAATAAGAGGAACGAACTGACCTAGCGTAAATGCTAAAAGCTAAAATCCTAGCTGGAATAATTCCGGAGGCGATCAGTAGTCAACTAGCAAAATTTACTTAAGGATTTAGAGAACCAGAGGCATATCTACTAGTTCGATTACAAGAAGTAGCTCGAAGCACTGCGAAGGGACAGCTAGAACAGGCAGCACCTTTCTGAAATGGAGATTGAGAGGCTCAAGAGAGAAATAGAGGCGAAACAACGGTAGACGAATTAGCTGCTGGCAGCTTTCGTCGTGCTGTAAAAGCGGCATAACTAATTGAAGGATGATACAGCCCGAAAGCAGTAAATAGACCTAAAATTTGAAGAAAACGATCTCAATAGCAGACTGTCTAAGCACATCTACGACATCTACTTGAAGCGGCAGCTCATAACGATCAACAAATGATTACTCACTATTAATTACCAAGCAGAATATTGCATTCTTTGAGAATGGCTTTGATGGACTCCGACAGGTCCTAGCTCACTTTAATTCTCAGTCTTTCGCCGAGCTTTTAAACGTATCGATGCGTCTTGTTGAGAAGGACTTCGACGACCCCCATCCTCTGGAGTTTGCCCTCTAGCTCCTCAAAGATTGACTTTCTGGAGCTATGGGTCTCGATCACGTCCAGCTTCCGGTTCTAAAGCTTACTCAAGTTCTATTTAAGCTACAGGTTCTATAACTTCACCTTCTAAAATCGAGTTTAAAGAGTGCTAATCTTTTTTGTGTACTCCTTGTAGATTTAGGATTGGAGGTGGTACCTGGGAACCATGTCAGCAGGCTCCTCTAGTCTAAGCTAGTACTTCAACTTCCTAAAGCAATTTTCCTCGAGCTTGTGAGATTCAATAAGCTTCCTGCTCTTCTTGTTCAGGACTTGCTTCAGCAGTATATTAGCAAATATATATTTTTTAAATTTGGCTGCCTTAATTTCGGTCATTTGAGACTGTTAGTACTCGTAGAGCTACTCGCGCCTGGCCTCGTTCCTGCATTTGACTTCCTCATTGAAATTTTCCTTTTTGAAGAAGGATTCCAACTTGGATTGTTAGCATTTGGCCGAATGCTGGTACTAATTCCTCAGCTTTTAAAATTATTAGATTTTTTTCTGCAGGACTAAAAACTCTTTGATGTATCGTGCGTTGTCTTTCTTCAATGACACAAGGTTTATATCCATAATTGATAGCTTCTCTTTAGTGCACCTCTGCTGGAAGCGAAGACTTATTTATTGCTGCGTAGCACGTTTTAACATGAACTCCAAAGTTTTTCGTTCGCAGTCAATGAAGTCATTGAGTTCTAATTGAGATTATAATTTCTTACTTAGGCTCTTCATTTTCTCTTCTAAAAACTGATTTTAGTGCTCCCCAAGACCGATATAGGCCAACTGGCTATTAATCTTTTTTTTCATGCTGTCGATATCTTGGAAAATCCTTTTCGTCCCTCCTTGGAATCCGCTCAATTAACTTTTTATCTACAGCAATGAATTTTCAGCATTAATGACTCGGTTGGGCCTGACAGTCATATTCTCAGTTATTTTCTCCAAACTCCGATACTCAGATCTAAGGACTGAGTTTTAGTTAACCGCAGATTTATCGATCCTAATGAATTTCATGTTCTCGGCTGAATTTTAAGCGCGAAAAAATCTGCGCTGAGTTGAACGGTTAAGAGGATTTGTTGCTGTCCTATTCATTTAGCTAAATAATTATCAAATCACGAGCTTAACAATCTAACAGTTCAACAGCTTTTTGGAGTTGACAGGCGTGCTCGTAACGTCGAATTACTACGCCTTGAGGTAACCTATAAGTCGCTGGTGAGTGACTACACAAATCCTTTTCGTCGAAAGTTTTGAGTAGAAGGACACAAGTTTTTCTTTAAATTTCTTCTGCCTTTCCCTCATGAACTAATTTGTTTAATAGGCATATCCTGTATTGTCCATAGCCTATTTGAACTTCCGCATCACTTACTAATGTGGAAGTCTAAATAGAGAGGGCTATGGGAGAGTCGCCTAGAACTCCTAGATAATTGTTTATCGCACCTAGAATCCCATCGATTTGGCAAGCTAAACGGATTTACTAAGATCCTCAATGTAATCGCAGGAACTTTATAGAATCTATCTGGCAAGAGGCTACACTATCACTCTGACTCCACTTCCCTTGAAAACTATGTCAGCAGTTTGTAGTGTCCTTCTGAGAGGCGAGACTATGACGAGATCAACCTGTTTCAACAACTAATGGCCTCTTATAGATTAAGCCTGCGAGAAACCCAGCTAGGTAATAGGGGCATCATACAAGTCCCTGGAGTACTTGGTCTAGTTGAAATTGTGAGTATTTGCAATAGCATGGTTGAATTATGATTCTGCATGTCTTATCAAGATTACTTACATTTATTTATTAAATAGCATATTGTGATTAAGTTTTAGAAATAATGTGATTAAGCATTTGTAAGTGCCAAATTAATAGCATTCTATGAGTTAAGGCTTACAGTTTGGATTTTTAAATATAAAATTAACACTCAAAAATAATAGTATCAGGGTTAAGCAGAGCACCTATCAAATCATAAAGCACTTATACAGCAAAACAAAAAAGAGGGACATCGTCAGCCTATAAGGCTTTCAAATTAAATTCAATCATCAGCTGATAATCTTAGGGGACTAGATATTTGGTAGTTAATAAATTTGATCTAATCATGTTGGGAGGGTATGTGTACAAGCTTTATAGCTGATTGCAAACGTGTCGAACTAGTGCAGATTGAGGAAAATAGTGATAATGAACTTAAAGTGTACAAGCAGGGATTATAATTTATAAAGTTCAAATTGCATAATGGCCTGCACATTCTTCTGGGTGACATGGACTAAATCCGATAATAATTTCTTAAAAGTAGTAAGCAAAATGACAATCATTCATAATATCAAAGTAATAAATATAGATGATCAGCGTCTGCCTGGATCTTGATGTGATAATTATTATGTATCATTGAAGAAATACCGAATTAAATACGGGATTCAACTTCTGTGAAAAGTAGTATAAAAGTAGAATAAATAGCACTCATTAAGCACTTCTGGGATATTATTTGATCCTCATGTGGATGGCATTCAAGGAAAGTTTTATCAAAGGATACAAGGGAAGGACTAAATATAAATTCACGGCTAAATAGAGAGGTGGAGACTCCTATATTTTTCTGCTTGTTTCTTGAACTAACTCTTCTCCTAACTGGAGAGGTTAAAGCTATTGGATTAAACTTTAAAGTCAAAAGTTTGCTAGTAGCTCTTTGTGACTTATATGGTGTATGCTTATTACTAATTGTGGCACAAGCATGTTCCTTTCAGAAAATTGAATTACATATTATTATTATTAACCCGCATGTAACTATCAGGTTAAATTACGATTGCCCCTCAGAACTGCAGGCATTTCTGATCATAGATGTGTGCTATCCATCTCAATTAGTGAAGGATATATCAGAGCTTAATTAAGGAGGAACATAATAATGGCTGAGGAAGAGTGACTCAAACTTGAGTATGTTTAGAATGAGAGGTGGTGTGCTTTATAGAAAAGGAATGGAATGACAGGCATTAAGGCGTTATGAACGAAGTACTACGAAGTTTGTCTAAGATCTAAAAGTCTATAAAAAAGCCATTGATTTAGAGTATTATGTAAATAAATCAAAGGCGAATTAGATATGCCTCTTTTTGAATTGAAATGGCAAGAGACTGGCTCTCCTTCGAGTTGGCTTACCGCTTTGACATTAATACATTTATTTAGGTTTCAAAGCTAAACACCTTCCAACTGCCTCTGTCTTCCAACAGATCATAAGAGAATTGATATATGCCATAAATTATTCATTCAGCTCAACTCACTTAGTCTGGTTAGTCTAAATTACTCAATTATTTATTAGTTTCATTTTTATTGATTACTTACTTTAATGTTATCGTTCATTCATTAGTTCACGCATGACATGAAGTGCCGTCCTTAGACTCCCCTTGCCCTATTCAAAACAGATTCTAAGATCATGGTCATGGGATTGGAACATGGGCTTGTCCATATCATCTCTCACAACAGCACTTAAAAAGCAGACTACTTAGTTAACGCAACCTCAATAGACTCATGTAGTATCAATGAGGATAGCTATTTATACGTCAGTAATAAATAAACTCTCATATGCATGCTGCCACTCGAGAATAGCTAGATTTTCCGAGTATCCTGCAAATAAGGAATAAATTTCATCAAAACTGGCAATTTCCATGATGAGTAGTTAGTCTTTGCAGTGGGATAACTCTTTGTTAAAGGATTCAACATCGAGGGCTAGGAGGTTTTGGTCTAGCATGTCAGTTAAACTATTGCAGCAATAGGATGGGCCGAGGTCAGCGGCAAATCAGATTTAGACCTAATAATCGGCTTCGGGCACAAGGTTAGAGTTTTCAATGAATCAAAGCTTTTGATAGAGTATACCTACCCAACTAGAGTAAGCGCAATAGGCGGCTCGAAATAGCTATGGAGTGTAGGCTGCTAGGATGGTAGTCTCACTCTGTACAGGTAAAGAGATCAGATCACAAAATTTTAGGGCAAAGGCAAAATCAATGGCATAATTTACTATACTCCGCCTAAACAGAAGTAGATGCACATTGTCATCTGGAGAGAAAACAACAAGCTGTAGCTGTTAAATAGCAAGGGTAAGTCCATCAATAGGATTACTGTCAATGGTGGGATTCTCGATGTCAAGATATGTGACTTCAGGGGACAGGGGTAGCAGCTCATATGTACGATTACCAAGGAAGGCTCCCTCAAAGCCTTCAAGGTGGACAAGAAGTTGGAGACTAAAGGGCCTTTAATTAGTCAAGAAAAATAGCAGATTCTGAGGACTTTGAACGAATTATCAAATTAGAATGAGATGCTCATAAAAGAATACGAAGAAATTAAAAAGATCCATTCCGAGTCCATTACTACCGATGGGACTGTGGAGTAGCCCAAAATATAATCTAAGCTCACTTTCAATCCTGAAGGTACATTGGTTTTAGTGAGTAACTGGAATATCCAAGCCATTACCTTTGACATTCCTATTGAACCCGTGATCTGCTAGTAAGGCACCAAGAAATTAGTAATTCCCTTGGGAGGTAGAAATTTTCAATAAAATTTTGTTATGAACATTGTGATAAGCCGAACGCCCTTGCAAACAGGCTAGAACCGAATAATTACTAAAGTGATGAAGGTAGTGAAATACTACAAATGGCTAAACTTCACCCCCAAAAGTAAGCCGCCAATCAAAGGCGAAGTGTTTTTGACATTCAAATAGAAGATGTCACGATTGATTATGTGGCTCGAATCACTTTTCGTGCTCAATCTCGGCGAAAAAAGGGAATAAATTGAGGACTAACCGGTATACTCATTCTTCTTTATCAACAAAGAAATAAACAAGTACCTGTAAATTTATTATTAATCATAGAAGAGCCAGCTTACTCTCAGAGTTGACGATATTGAGTTCGCTGGATTACTTATCCAAGATATCGCCGATTACACTAAAATCAAAGAGTTGACGTGCGAATGCTCTTTCCCTGAAATCCATGAATAAATAAAGAAAAACTTCAAAATTGTCGAGGAATACCAAAAAGACAAGTTCGTGCTATCAGGCTAAATTTCCAACTCGATTGATTTGATCAATACCAACTTGTTTGCAGCCGAGCAATATAGAGCCATCGAGGAGTACAAACTAATGAACATATCCTACCGGGATGTCATTACTCAAAATAAAAAGATTTTCCTTTAGTTGTAAAAGAGATAGAAAAGATTGGAAATTGTCAAATCTGCCTTGCTAAGGATCAACTGGTCTATGAAAATGTTCGCCAACTTGCGGATTGGCTAAAGCAGAAAGATGATGTTGGTTTAACTGAAAAAACTACTCAACCGGAATGCGACTGATGATTTTCTGCTTCTCACTTAAAAAGGGCATCTCTGAATCATTATTTCTTTTTCTTCTGAGCCACGAATTTTACATTTTTGGATTATCGTCTGCGCTAGGCTGATTTAGCAGCTTTGGGCTTATTCTACTTTTAGAGGAGAGTTTTCTAAAATTTAATGCCTTAAGCCCCTTGGAAACTCTCTACATCCTTCTAATTGAGTAGGCTCTTCCTAGGTGGCTTATTAATATCCTTATCCTTGAAGTCCTAGAAAATTGACTTGACCTGCTTCAATTTTGATAACTTCTACTTCCGCTCTTCTTATTATTTCAAATCCATTTAGTACTGTTGCTAAAACAGCTGCTCGAGGTGCTTGTGCTCTCCTGATTTCATCATCTTTAATGAAGATTACAGGTTGTCGCATAATCTCAGTAGGAAGCTTTGCATCACATGATGGCTCATCCGCTACTACTCATCCTTTAGCTATTCAAAATCTATTTGCAGCTTGTTGTGATGGCCTCGCATTATATCGCCAATAACCCAGAGGGGCACCTAATCACTACTTGGTATCAATCCTTTCTTCGGACATTTTTACTTAAGGGGACACATTTAGCAGGATGTATGTTATGAAACTTTAAGCTTCTTCCTAAGCAACTTGACTGACTGGATCAAGTCAAGTTAAACAGCTGGATTGACAACTGGGCAGGGCAAGATAGCTAACTTCCTAAGCTATTATTTTGAATATCTCTTGACAGTATGCTTATTGGAGTAGTTAAAGTTCTAAAAGTGCTCTTTGAACGAAGTCTGGACAGGAAACTGGCTTAGAATGCGAGTGAATCTATTAACAAATGGCTTTATTATCATGAATATAATTGAAAAATTGATTGAATTGAGCTATTAATGAGCCATCAATGAGATATTACAGAGCTACTAAAGAGCTTGATAGTTGGTAAGACCGATTGGATCAATGATGCGACATTAGTCCTTTTAAACCTCTGAACCAGAGTGTAGGTCAATTAAATAGTATATATCTAAGATATATATAATAATATGAGTCGATTTTGCAGCACTTGCTCGTCCGACAAGTAGGCCTAGGTTTGGTTCACAATAAAAACCACTGAAAAACTATAATAATTTTAAACCACCCCTTTTTAAACTACAAACCCTAAAAATTTTTAAGCCACAATCAACAACAAAAGTTAGCCCCTCAATCCCAAGAAAATGAATAGGAGTATTTTGCCAGCTTATTACAGTTAGTGCCTACCCGAATGAATTTAACTTGAATAGCAAATTCTTTATCATCCATCTGTTCATGAATTTATGGCTCCTGCAGTCTTTTCTTGCTGCTAAGTTTTAACACATACTTTTCACTAATCTTCTAAGGCATATATTGCTACTGTCAAGTATTATGAGCCTAGACTTACTGGGACAGCTATATTTTCAAGCCAGAATCAGTCAGAATCTTTTTAAAGAGAAGTCCGATCCTATTATTTAATGACATAAATCATTACCAAAATACTCCAATCACTGAAGATCGAAAAGCAAGTCTCTTTCCAATTCGTCTTTTATTAGACGTGTCTGTCCTAGCCTCCTGCGCCTCTGCAGCTCAATAATTCCACTTACTACTAGGTTTCCTTGCCCATCCAAATGGAATAGTAAGTCCGAAACTCTCTCTTCGTTGAGCTCGACTCTCTTAATCTCAACTTCAGACTACACAAGAAGCTCAGAGTCGGCGATGACTTTGGCAATTATGGTTTGATTCAAAATGTCTTCGACGAAAATAAATCAGAAGTTAGTCATACCAAGGGCAAGGTGATTCTTTTGGACGTGTGGGCCACTTGGTGTGGACCCTGCCAAGCGCCAATGGCGCACAATTCCTCCATGCTGAAGAATAACGAAGCTTGGAAGGACCGAGTATAGGTAATTTGTATCTCAGTCGACGAATAATTATAAGGATTGAAGTAAAGGATACTGACAAAGGGGTGGGACAATCTTAAGCACTTAACGTTAGGATCATGGGATGAAGATCATAAGCTGATCAAAGATTTTGCGATTTCAGGAATTCCTTTTGTCTGTGTGGTCGACACATAGGGTAAAATTAATTATATCGGACATCCGAGCAAGGGGCGCTTGGAATAGCGCATCAACTTATTGCTGAGTGGTGAGAGCACCTAGAAACTCGTGGGCACAGCTAAAGACCACTCAACTTTAGTAATTCCTTAGCTTTAATAGCGTCTTAAGAAAATAAGAGATAACAACAAGATTCCTCTCTTCGGGTATAAAATAAGGTCCGTTTTTAGTTATTAACTGGGCGAATTGTAATCCAATACCACTCTCGAGCTGTTCGGAACATAGATTGAGGCTCTGTCGCAGATCAAGTAGCTCTTTCCTTAGTTGAGCGAGGTTAAGGTTAGCATGATTGACTTTTGCTAAGTACCTCCCTTGGACTAACCACATTGCTGGACATGTGCTGCTAAACTTTAATACCCTTTCTACTGGCTGAAATGGAGTGACAACAAGTTCGGCTGCAGAAAATGCGTATAAGAACGTACTGAGTAAGGAGGGTTCCACTTCAAGTATCTGAATAACAGCATTCTGCTCTTAGGCCCTCAAACTAAGTTTGCTTGTAAAGATTTGGGCAATAACATAATTCCAAAAGACTTAGAAAAAACTCAGCCCCATTCATTTGGTTGCAATAGCTGTGGTAAAGGCTGTGAGAAATTGGGAGAGTGCAGATGGATATGTTTGGGGTGTCGCAAACAGCCAAACTTCAGGGGGGACAAAGTGGATTTATGCAATAATTGCATGAATTTGTTATTAGAGAATGGGGGATAACTGTAATGCTTAAACGAAGAGAACCACAAAAAGGAACACGCCTGGTTGAGATTGCTTTATTGCAACAACTACTATTAATATTGATTGATTGACCCAAAAATTAATCAAATTTTTATTTTTATTATTTTATCAAAGTGGTTATTCAATGGCTAATCGGAGCACTACCAAATTTTAATCATTCAACAAGGTAAAAGCGGTCACTAAAGAATTAGTGGATCACCAGGCTGACTAACTGGTAAACCAACTAGCACGGATGCGCCTGCAGTTATTACACTCTTTTTGCCAGTCCTCTCTATTCGCCCAACTTTACAAGTTGCCGGTTATGGCCCATAAGCTATCGAAGTCCTAATATCAATCTTGCCAGTACTTATCCACACTACAAGTCAAGACCTGCTAACAAAATGTCAAATGTCTAAAGGTCGACAAGCTGGTCCTTGCAAGACGAGTCTGCATTGGCAGCCATAATTCCCAGAGTGATGAGCATCTCCTTTTTGACTGTCACTCTTTAGAGCATGACCATTGAGTTCAGGCTGCCTACGAATCTTATGAGTTTTGGGATAAGCTTGGGCCTAGTTGAAAGTAGACCTAAGGCCCAGGCAGCCTCTCTCCTAAAAATCATATTTTCAGAGAGCAGGAATTTTTAAATGATTTACAGCAGTCCTTGCTCAATCATTTCATTGCAAATGCCTTAATCGCAGCCGGCAGCTAAATTGAATAAGGACCGAGCCGCTGGATGGAATATTATTTTTTAAGATTAACCTGCTCGACCAAGGAGGAAACTAGAGAAAGTGGCAAGCTGTCCGACCAGTGATTTATTAGCAGAAAGATAGCTCATGATGTAAAGGAAGTGGCTGAGTGTCTGCTTATTTAATTGACTGTCATGGATGACATGTAGGCAGTCTAAAACTTTTGATTTATCTTAATCAGACACCTAGTTTCTAACAGTTCGAAGCAACAACCACACTACTGCTTCACGCTCCTAATCTCTTCCAGCCACTTTTTGGAGCACCTTGAGCCAGAATATCATTAGCTCAAAAAGGCCAAGTCGTATAGCCTGGTCTCTAAGCTCAATATACTGAACAAGCATACTAAGTGAATTGCTAAACTAAACTTCCAGTTTTGGCGAAAATTACTAATCTTAGAATTGGATCAGTCTCACAACTTACACTTTGTTCAAAGGAAAATCTAGGTCTTCATGGCTGTTCACTGACTTTCCTTGGCTGTTAAGAAATATCACCTTCAGACATTACTACACCAGGATCGGCCCGGTCAGCATCACGAAGCTCTAATCATCGAGCTGCTCAGGCTTGAGATTGACAGTGTAGAAAGTGGGCCTAAATCTAGCAAAGGCCTGGTGGATAGTCATCCTCCTATGCTGCTGATGAATAGCATTTCTCTTTTAGCTGAGAAGGCGGGAAATAGTCTCCTGCATATTAGCCAATATTTATTAATGTCTAATCAATTTATGAGGACACTAAGCTACTCTAAAACGCTTCGAGCTATCACGCCAACCACCTACCTCAAGTTCACCAAAATGTCCAATTCATCCAGGTCAAAAACTCATCTCAAGAAATTGAGATCCCGCGAAATTCCAAATATTCTGCTTCCTACCTCGAAGCAGGTGGACCCCGATTTCCAAGGATTTATGCGGCTCAAGCAGAAATTGATTGGTGGCAAGCGACAATTTTATTAAATATTCAGACAAAAGAGAATGAAACTATAACGGCTATAAGACGAGCGGATGATCAAAGAACGGAGGAAGCTTTTCCTCTCGCATTTCAGTGATTTTATGTCCACCTATTCCGTCAATGACTATGTTGTCGGGAGAAAAAAAAGAATTTGATTTTGATTTTAGTATTCAGAAATCTGCCTACAGCTAAAACGCTCTCCCCTGTTGGGAATTCATTACTCCGGAACGCTGGTACTCGCCGACTCTTCTTTAGAAAAAGTTAGTCTTCCCTTGAATGGAGATCATCTCCATCCAGTCGAACGGGTTCTTCGATTTGTAAATCTTATCGTAACCCAGGCTTAAAAGGAGCCTATCAGCCACAAACTCGATATATTGCATCATGAGCTTGCTGTTCATTCCGATGAGTTAGACAGGGAGCGCTGTCTTTACAAATTATTTTTAAATTTATACAGCAGATCCGATTATCTAATTGACTTTTTTTTAGGGTAGCCTATTCACCATTTTGGAGTACAGCAGACATGCGAATTAAGTGTGGAGTCCTTAGTCTCGAGCTATTAGTTCGTTAGAAAAAGTTAATCCCGGCATAAGTGACCTTTTCTTAAGCCAATAAATTGAGCAAAATGAGCCTGAAAAGAAAATTCCTTAAACAGCTGCGAAAGCCACGAGTCTTTAATGGAAAGAATAATTCATATCAATATATTTTAGAGCCCACTCAGCCTTCTTGGTAATGACAGGCACATTTTAGATAGCGTTGAACAGATGCTACTTCTCTAGTTGATCTTTTATGTAGGTTTATATCAGTAGGGAGTAAGTCTATGAATGAACATTTTCCATAGCAATTTGGAAGCCATAAAAAGCTCTCGCCTAGGGCGCTGTTACCTACGAGCAGAATTGCTGCGCTAAGTTTTAAATAACTATCCCATCACTCGCTGCAAAAAATGCCAAAATATGTTTGATGAAGTATTGCTCACTTTAGTTGAGTTTCTGCCAGTCAAGCATATCAGCCTCAAGGTCAATTTCTTCAGCAGTCCAAAAGCAAGCCTGATGTTTTTTGTACATGTCATAGATATCCTTAAATTGTATAGGGAAAAGAACGAACCTCCTGCTAGCATCGTCAAGCAGTGGCTAGACAGGCAAAGTAGTTTTGGGAGAAGTATGAGTGTCAGAGTCAAGGTCAAATCGATCAGTCAAACAGTCCATTTATTATCAAAGTAATTTAATTTCAAATTTAAAAAGAAAACCAGCCAATCAGATTTAAGGGATATAAATATACATATTTCGATTTATTGGGTCATTTTATCTAGGTGAATGTCTCTTGCAGGGCTGATAAGGTGAACTAGGCGTCTGCCTGGCTTATGCACATTGGCGGCTGTGCTCGCAGGATGGTTCCGTAGGGCCCGCCTTTACCGATCAGCACTCCCTTCTCTCGCAATTTCTCAAAGACTTTATTGGTGGTCTACAGGTCAGGCGTCTTAGACTCCTTGTCTTTAACAAACTCCATTGCCAACATCAATCCTTTGCCTCTGACCTATCCAATATACCTTGTCTTTTCTCCTAGCTTTTTGATATTTTCGATGAGATATCCTCCTAACTTCTCTGCATTGGCAGGCATATTTTCCTCATCGATGATTTTGAGCACCTACATTCCAACGCGACATTGAATGGGTCCGGCTGAAAAAGTATTGAAAAATAATTTCCCAGCTATTGAGTCTGCTATTTCCTTTGTAGTTATGACAGCTCCAAGTGGAATACCATTACCGATTCCTTTCGCCATGGTCATCATATCAGGATGGGCGTCGTTATCCAAGCACCCCCAGTATTTGGGCCCGATTCTCCCGAAGCCGGTCTGCACCTAGTCGGCTATGCATATACCCTTGTGTTTTCTAACAATTTCATATACCTTTTTGAGGTATCCTTCCGGCATCGGAACAATCCCGCCAGCACCCATGATAGGTTCGCTCAGCCAACCGGCCATCGAGCCACAGGTGGTGGACTCAATCAGTTAGGCGACATCATTAGCATAGAACTGTCCAGGGTCGGGGCCTTTGTAATTGCATCTATAAGCACCGGGATAAGAGGCCTTTTCAATAGCGAAACCTTTTTAGAGCCCGTGATTCCAATTATTGATGTTAGTCATTCCCATCACATTACCATGGTAAGCGTTGCGCAGTGTCACTATTTTCATATTCTTGGTATACATCCTGGCGAGCATTATAGCCAAGTCGTTCGCCTCAGATCCCGAGTTTGTAAGAAAGACAACATCCAATCCTTTAGGAGCCCTCTTCGCAAGTGCCTAGCAGTAGAGCGCGTGGTGCTCGTTTAGATAGATCGTCGATGTGTGGATAAGCTTTTAGCATTGCTCCTGTATTATTTTGGTTATCCGAGGATGGCAATGTCCGACACTTATCGTGGCAATTCCCGCCACCAAATCAAGGTACCTTCTCCCAGTATGATCATATAAGTACTGCATGCGCCCATCGGTCACGTAGAGGGGCTCCTTATAATAATGGAAATAAGATTGGAACATATGTTTTTTCCTGAGCTGAATAGCCTGGGTATATTAAAGCCCTGTATAAGGAGCAGGCTTGAACCCAAATTCAGGCAAGCTTTTAGTTGAAAATCGTCTAAAAGTGTTCAGTACAGGCAACATTTTGGCAATTAAGCATCATATAATAATGGTGGCCGTTGCATTTATAGTCCTATTTTCAACAAATTAAAATTAATATCCAAAGTTGCAAAAAATGCAATTTGGGCGGTCCTTTGCCCTCGATTAAATTTCTTACAAGTTCTTTTCAAATTTGATTGTAATTTAGATTAATGCCAATTAAAAAACCTGTTCCTGCTCTCAAGAAAAACAGGATGCAGAGCCTCACTTCCAACCTAATTACCAAAAAATATAATCTTGACAGATTTAAGGAGGCCCTGAGGGCTAAACTTGATCTTGAGCTGAACGACTTGGTATCAAGGCCGAGCCAAGCCCGCCCTCCCTAACGTTAGCACAACGCCAACTCGACTTCCTTGTCCAAAAAAGTAAAACTAATCGGAGATCAGTACTTCCTTTTTTAAACATTGATCGAGGGGGATATCATCATCATCAAGCTGAAAAATGTTGAGTCCAAATCGAATTTCGAGCTGAAATTGCAGAGACAGGTCGCTAACAGGATCATCTCCAGCCTATGCGAGGGCGATATCGATAGGCTTGCTGACATTGTCAAAATTAACAAGGATAATAGGCCTATTTTAGACGTTGGTGAGTAGTATCTAAAAGCCAAAGCCAAGAAATAAGAACTAAAGAAAGAGTTCAGCCTGCCCAAGCTGGACAGCCGCTCCAACAGCAGAAATTCTGATGAATAAAGGATGACAAAATCGAGAGAAGAGAGATTGGCTCCGATCAATGTCCTTGCTGAAGTCTAGCCTCCACGCCATCTGTAACGCATTAAAGAAGTCTTCAAGGACGACGAGGATCAAGATGAGCATATAGAATAATAATCGCGTTCAGTAAGTCCAGAGGGGCTAATGCGAGACTTGATTCAGAAGGAGCTGCATAAGAGACGCAAGCAATGACTGCTTTTTCGCCACTAATTAATGATGGATATTTTTTCTGACCTATACGAGTAGAATATGATGGAGGAGGAGGCCCCGCGACTGGTTGAAACATGCGAATAGCCCTCTCACAAAGGCTGCAAGTGTTCCAAGATCGGGTGCCTCAAACTGTATTGCGAGTGCTTTTAGGCAGGGAGAGTGTGCGGCTAAAAATGTCTGTGCAAAGGCTGTCGAAATACATGTAATAACTCTTTAGAGATCGCATAGGCCAAAAAGCTAGCAAATGAACGGAAGCCAGGCCATTTCAAGTAAGTTTAGTAAGTGAGGTGTGTAAAGAAGTGCAAATGCAGGAAGAGCAAATGCCTCAAGAAATATTGCTAATGCTACAATGCGGGATTGAAATGTGGGCCGTGGTGCAAATGTTAGGGCTGCTCCAACTATGATCCAGATTACAATCCAGAACTCCAGCGTTTAGTGGTTTACGCTTATTGATCATTAATAACATCAGCTTGCTACCCCCTGCTTGATGAGCCTCGCCATTTTTTCAAGTTATTTCTTGGCTCCTTGTATGGGCTAAGTTTTGATTTAAAGCTGGATCCCCCGGCCAGCAAGATTTGTTAGATCTTGCTGGAGTTTATGGTAAAAATTCTAAAAATTAATAGCCGGCTCGGCATGGAATTCTATCAGGGATTTGAGACAGTCCTCGGAGTTCAGCTGCTCCTCACGTTTCTTTACTTTTGTGAGGATTCCCACAAGATTGTAGTCAATATTCTAGAGCGAGAGAGAAGTCTGTTGTTGGTAATGCTATAAATCACTAACAATGTTCTGCTAGAGCCTGTCGAAAAATCTGTCCATCTCGTTGAACAATAGTTTTTTGCTTTAACGCAATTTCTAGGTAAATTGCTGCCTTTTTTATTGACCTTACAGAGAAATGTCCTTCAGGGTGTCGCCTAGGGTTATCAGCATCCGTGATCTTGCGCTGAGTTGCACTCGCGTTTGATCGATAAGTTAGTTGATGGCTTAGAAATTCATTTAAGTCTGAGACTCCTGATGCTCGAATGAATGATCGCGAAGACACTTAGGACAGAGAGGAAGGAGACACTAAGGAGACTTGCAAAAGCCAGTGATGAGCTCCTCCTGATGAAACGCGCAGGGGAAGGTATACTGGCAGTTAAAACTCTCAATCATTTATATAATCCTTAAATATGTGGAGAAATCGATTTGTGGGGTGGTTTGGAAAGTAAGATCTTTAGCAATAGCCGAAGCCATTGCCGCACCCTCAGTCCTTGTTGCCAATCCCCAGTCAATCCAAAATCCCAAAAAGGCAATCTTTTAGATTAACTTTTCGGAGTAAAGTCGCTTCCTCTGTCAAAGCCAAATTCAGTCTGAGGCTGCAGCTTAGGATGAAGGAGTGCAGGTTGAATTTTGATCACAAACAGCAAAATAATTTAATATACAACCGGAAAAGCCTGCCCTCCATAAAAAAAAGGGATTTTTGGAGTTCTGGAGGTGATTTCGACATTTTTGACTTGCGAATTTGAAAAACCTTTTATCATCTCCTCGCTACCTCCTCCTTGCTTTTATATTTTATAAATTTTATTTTTCGATAATGTAAAAGTCGAACGTAAAAACCTAAGCATTGAAGAGGACTACGCAGATGAGGCTCAAAAACGATGAAATTAGATCCGATTTCATCAAAAAACTGGGCTAAAAGGGCTTCAGATTTCAAGTTGAGAGCGAATACATGGGGGAAACTGATCAGTCGGGCAGCCCATCTGGGGAGGGCTACTTGAAGATCGGCTAAGACTAATTCTATTGCGGGAACTTCCACTTAGGGAAATTCGATGGCTACGGAGTGCTTTGCTACTCGAACGGTGAACGCTACGAAGGCTAATTCACGTAAAGTATTCGGATGGGCTATGGAACCTATTATTATGAGGACGGCAGCTTTTATTAAGGGCACTGGAATAATCATCGAGAAGGCGAAGGCTCATACAAGATGAAGTCAGGAGAAATACTAAAAGGCCTGTGGAAAAGGGATAAGTTGAATGGATTGGGTGTCAACTTGATGCTCTTTGGCGATGTCTACGAGGGTTAGTTTGTCAATGGAGTCAAGTAGGGGAAAGGCAGACTCCTTTATTCAAATGGCGCCGTGTATAGTGGAGATTGGCTCAGAAATAAGGCGCATGGGAAAGGCAGGATGAACTATGCCTAGGGATAGGTCTATGAAGGTGACTGGGTGGAGAATGATAGACATGGATTCGGCTCATTCATCCACAAGGACAACAGCAGATACCAAGGGACGTGGGCCAACGACTACAAATCAGGAGAAGGAATAATGCTATACTCAAACGGCGACAGGTACGAGGGAGAGTGGCGAAACGGACAGAGAAACGGTTAAGGCTCCTACTATTACTCAGACGGGTCTGTTTACAAAGGAGAGGGGAAAAACGACTAGAAGAGCGGCTACGGAAAACTTATACTAAAGAACTAGTACTACGAGGGGGAGTGGTCCTGTGGGAAGTTCAATGGCTACGGCCAGTACTTTTTCTAGTCTGGAGATTTATACGAGGGGTACTGGGAGGACGGATTGAGGTATGGGAGAGGCAAGTACCGCTGGAACTCAGGGGAGGAGTATGAAGGAGCTTGGGTGCGAGACAAGATGCAAGGCTGCGCAGTGTACAGACAAGGCTAAAACGAGATCGAAGCAGTCTTCTAAAAGAATTAGTTCGCCCACTGTCTAAGTTGAATAGATTTTAATATTAATCGTGCTCAGTAAAGTTACTCACAGGCAAATCACAAGTTATACAATTAAATAGGCATTATTAATGAGCTTATTATTTACGATCTGCATCCAATCTGTCTTTACTTAGTTCAAGGCCACTATTGACTTCAAGGTGACCTTTTATGGGGCGAGGGATAATTGTCCACCTGGAGGAGACATCAGCTATCCCAAGAAACACGCTAAGGCGGGCGGAGTCGGCACCTATCAAGATCCGATCACCTTCGCAGGTGTGAAGGAGAGGGAGCCTCCTGGAACGATCTACTACATCCCTTTCATTAAAAAATATGTCATCATGTAGGATTAATGTTAATAATGTGTCAGATAATGGAGGAACAGCAAAAAATTCCATATCGATGTGTGGATGGGGACTGATACCGTCGTCCCCGGCATCGGCCTCGTCTCCTGTGAGGATACGCTTACCAAGTCTTCAACCCCAGTTAACACCTCGCCTGGCAGTACTTAGCATGTCGATTCAACTCCGTTATACGACTATAACCGATCTGCGAACGAAGGTTGCATTGTCCCAATATAAAAATGCACAAACGCTTAGAGCACTCAATGCGGAAACCTCTGCTAGACATGGAAAGCGTTTTCGTGCAACTAGCTGGCCGCAGCTCTCCTGCTGACCCAGTCCAGGTTCCTCGCCCTGAATAAGGGCCTAGACTGCTCCAAGACGATATAGAAGGGAAAGACTGTCTGCATGGGCGGCCCCTGCGGCGTATGATTACATAATGAGCTGCATTTCGCTTAAACGCACTTTTATTTAATTTGAATTCAAGTCTTAATTTTAATGTTGTGCATTTTAATTCTGCGGTTCAGCTAATGCAAGGAGCCTACTGTTGAGAGGCTCACCATTTATAACGGGTTTGCCTCGGTAGTCTAATCTCTCAAACAACCCATCGAGGCCGAAGCTTACAGCTTCGAATGGTCCAATCTTCCGAACAGTCTGCAGACGAGGACAATTTTCATTTAATCTCTAAACAAGGAGGTCGAAGTGAAGAGTTACGAGTACAGGATGGACAACGCCAATTTCAATCACTTTTTGGACAAGAACAAGGGATTGGCAATCAGAGTTAAGGCGAGCAACTAATAATTTGAGGGATAGTTGCTTAATTACGCAGGTAGCTAAGTCTATCTGAAAGGGAAGGAGGGGCAGCTCACAATTGTCTCAAATACCAAACAGTATTTTTTGCAGATCCCATAAGATTTGGTGACCTCACCATCTTTGATTATCGATACTCATTCGATAAAGAAAATTTTGACTGATTTTAAGCTGAGCTATCGGACTGATAGCGTGCGTTGGTAGGCCGTTTACCACGCCAAAATAACAGATGACAAACATATAACTCTGCACTCCCAAGTAATAATTAACAACAACTGCGGCAAGTCGTTTAAACAGATCAAAGTGAAGCTGGTGGCCGGTTAGCAAAACATAGTTCAGGAATATCCTGAATATTAACTTTAGTAGGCCTACCCTGCAATGCAAATGATGGATGCGAAAGGGGCTTAACCTTAAGCTGAATCTATCGGAGGTTCTAATTATCTTTATCAGCTGGATTAGCCGATCGATATTATCCACGGCTCCGAAAAGCAGTTCAAATTCCTCAATGAAAGGGAGGTCGAGTACCAGCAAGTATTCAGGATCTCAATGAATCCAGGCACTTGGGCGACCGATTCTAAATTACACCCGACCACCATCTACAAAATATAAAACACAAAAGATAACTTAGGAGTGATCCTCCCTAAAGGCGTGGTTAGAGTTTTTGGGCTTGATAAGAGAGGCGATTTCTAACTGCTCGGCGAGGACTCTATCGACCACACTGCTATCAACCAAACCATCGAGCTCTCAGTTTCCGAGTCGTTCGAAATTTAGGCTTAACGCATTATCAAGTAGCAGACCATATTCGACAAAGGTTACAAAGCCACATTCATCTGCAATGTGCTAAATCGCTCCCCAAAGCCAGCGAACATCTAGCTTAAAATCACAAGCCAAATAGTGAACGGACTGACGATAAGGGTGGGAGGCAAATAACTCACCCAGACCAGTAAAGGCATCTCCTTTACACAAACAATCGCTAGCGGTAAAACCTGGACCATCACATGGTAGTAAGAACAGCGCTATTCTTGATGAATTTATGATCGTTTCCATTAATAATTACAGCCTTTACAACTCAAACTTTTTTCAGAGAGATGCTTGATTTGGTTTCAATCTAAGAACGAGCTGCTGAAGGGCCGAAGGCTGGCAAGCGATGTTCACTCTCGCCCATATCCGGCCACGGGGGACCACCTACATTCTGTCCAGATTCAGCACCTTCAGACCCTGCAGTTCCAGTTACCTTTGGAAGGCCTATTTGCTCGGAAAGTAGGCAGTGAAGTCAATGACAGCAAGATGGCTCGCCTGCAATTTGAAGAGGATTGCTTTCTGCATATTTTCTTAAAGATATTTTTTAAGCAGGCCATAGTTCCGCTGTATTTAATATCTGACAGCTTTGATAAACGACTTAGCCTAAGGAGCGTTATAAGCAAAATCGAAGGCGACTAAGCTCTGCCTTGATTCATGGTTGATCTTTAAGCCCTCCATATACCTCCTCGTCTTTTTGAGCTGCTCGGGATTTAAATAAACGCCATATGCTGTTCTAAGTTCCTGGATATTGAAGATTTTAGATGGGCTATCCAGGAGTACGATATTACTGTACTCATGCCTCCATTCCAGAATTGAAGCTGGCTAATCTTCGTGGAAGTATTCACTCATTATTTAGTCGACTACTAACGTCATGTCAGTCTCCTTGCAAACCGACACGATCTTGGTGATTGTCTCTCTCGACCAAATGAATCCGCAAGGATTATGCGGATTGATCAAGAAAACAACTCTGGGTCGCTATTTCTTAACTGTTTAAACGAAATGTCCTAGATCGATTAACATCGAATCCTTATCTAAACGCAGCCTGCATTAGACAGGTTTGAATCCATTAAGGTTGATAACATCTATCGAACCGTGGTAGCAGGGCGTGAATAGGAGCACGCCGTCCCCCCTGTTCAGATTGCTATTTAAAAAGCTGGCGAAGTGAGTCATCACTCCTCCACAGACAAGAATCTGACTTTTCTTAAGCTCAACTCCCACTTTCTTTATAAACCTATTTTTGATGATCTATTTTATGTCCTCCTCCACTCCCGGATAGCCCAGTCCATTCTCCTCGATTTATTTAAAAATTCGATGTCTGAGAGCCTGCGGGGGTAGCAAATCAAGCTCTGCTATCCAAAATGACAGCGGCTCCTTGTGTTTGGGCAGGTCCTGGACCTTAAGCGATGACTTGGCAATTTCTTTCTGCTTAATCCAGAATTCCTAATTCATGAATTTAATCAGACACAAAATAGCACGAGCCTTCTGCGCTGCCCGCGGACTCTCCAAACTTGATCCGGAGGCGGGTCGTATGGCTCTCTAATCTATCTAAAGAATCAAACCCCACCTTGACAGGATATATTACTATGACCCTGATATAATGGGCTCATTGCCGTTCTTTTTGGACTTTCTAGACGAGCCTGTCGAGCGCTACAAGGACTTGCTTATGTCTGTGCAGACCTTCACAGGCTGGCACTGGGTTTCAGTGCTAGCTGCATGTTCCTTCGGTATCAGGGTGGCGATCTTCCCCCTGATGATTCTCCAAATTAGAAGATCCAGCTAACTTGGACCAGTACTACCAGCAATCCTTTCGCTTTATGGCCTTTATAAATCGAGCAGCCTTCCGAAGCGCACCAAACTCAAATTATTAGTCCAAGGGAGTCTGAGGACAGTCATTTCAAATCGAGTGCCGATATTCAGCTCGATCGGATATACAATGACTCACGTCTTCTTCATTGTATTTTCAGTGTTGTCCCTGCGACGACTGGTCTCCTAATAAAATGTAAGAGACACCACTTTCCTCTGGCTGAATGGGTTTGCCAATATGGACTAATACTTCGTGTGCCCAGTGCTAGCAGTGCTGGTCATCTACTTTAACTTGGGTCGAGGCATAACCCGGGCCAACCAGAAAAACCTGATCAATAGGATGAAAGGAATAGGTCAGATATTTGCCATTCTGTGGCTGCCGATAATCTGCTACTGGCCTTGTGGGATCACTCTGTTCATTCTCTTAAATAGTTTGTTAAGCACTCTACAAATGGTGATCGTTGCCCAGCCTTTTGTACGGCGTCATCTCATTACCTAAAACATGAGCATCCTCTACCACCTGATGCACCAGACCGAACTGAGTCCTTAGGACAGCAAGGCCTTTAAGTAATCAATCAGGACAGGAGAGTAGCGATACGCAAACGTCAACTAAGAATAATTAATGGCCAAGCTGCAGGACGATGTTAAATAGCTCAACTCCATAAAGAAGCAATGAATCACTCACTTTTCATCCTGCTAATTGCAAATCTAGGAACGCAGCTGCGTTTCAAGGGCCTCTGGGAGTGCGAACCAAGGAGAATCCAAGCCCCCTTAGGCGACCGCTATGACTGTCTTTACTAATCTGCTGGCCAGTTAGATTTTGCACTCGTAGAAATACTCGATCTTGGTTTTACTAAGCTCCTTTATTTGCATGAATAAAGTTTCTTCATCCTCAGCAAGTTTTGTATAGTAAAATTTAGAGCCTTTCGCAATGATGTTAGTATGCATAGGAAGGACAAACTAACCGTCCTTCAAGTAATGCAGTTTGCCAAGAAACTCGGCCTACTTCAAGGCATTGTCAGTCTCCTCGATAAAAATATTGCGAAAGGGACTCAATTTAGCTCTAATCATGAAGCTGAGCATTCGCTTGGGCATTGGGATCCTTATATTATCGACTGTCACGTTATCGCAATCGATTAACTCACCTGATTTTTAGCAGTGGAGGTAGAATTTGCAGTCCTGACTATTCTAAACTGAGAATTGATCAGACAGCAAGATGGCTGTCAATCCTTTGCAATCAGTGAACGTTACCGAGCCCTTCGTCGGTCCCAAGAAAATTACAGAGTCCTAAGCACCCCTGACCTATATACTCCCAAAATTTTAGAGGAGCTGGAAGTTGCAGTTCCGCACATACGAGATCCTGATTGACTACCCCCTGAACTTGTCGTGATAAATGGCTTAATTTAGCAAGTGCTAGAATTAATAATCCTTGAAAATGTCGACTTCAGTGAGTGGAGAAGCAGACTGCTACTTCCGTTTCCAGAAGCAGCATCTTAACAGTAGTTAAATGCATTTTTCGGCTTTCATTACTGATTCTAATTATGAGAAAGCAGAGCCTGCCAAATTCATTCGCATGGGAGCTGCTGTAGCTCGAGATCCAATTTGAAATCAAGGGGTTCCTGCCTGTCGCACGCATCCAGCAGATCATAAGCCTGTACGCCAACGCTATTGAATTCTACTAGAGCAAAAACGACATGGATAAGTATTTTTACTTCAAAAAGAAGATGGAGTCATTCCTTAAAAGTCCAAGTGTTATCGAAACTCTCGAGAATTCCAATCAGGCTGAATCTCCTAATTAACTCTCCCCTGTCGTCCGCAAATAAAAATTAAAGAAGACCCTTCAAGACAAAAGCGTCGCAGTCGAGAACTTTACTCTTAAGGAAATGGTGCTCAATTCTGAAAAGAACCAGTAAAAACAGCAATAAATAATAATGGAATAGCAGGAATCACAACAGAATTCGTTGCAAGATCGATTGGCAACTCGGCGCAAAAAACTCAAATTCTTAGGCCACTCAATCTCAACTCCTTAAATCTGGGAGAAATCCCCGTCTTCAGTGAGTACTGCCGACATTCAGCAGGAACTATCCAAGTGCATAAAGTTCGCAATTGACTAATAGTAATAGATCTAAGTTTGATCAGGTCCTGCCCTCGAGCCTCTTAATTTCCTTAAGGGAGAGGAAGATAGCCCTGCGCTGCTAGAGACTCATTTTGGCAGGCTCGTAGCTTTGTAGGTAGCTCTTGAATTATATTTTAGGTTGGATTCGCCGTCTGCCCTACTTCTCTCTCTATCTCTCTAATAGTTCATAAATTAGTCTTCTCTTCACTTCGTTTGTCTCCTTGTTGCATTAGATTGTCTGGACTGGCTAATTTGCTGCCAGCTATGACCCTTCATCTTCTGCTTGCAACTGATTCAGTTATTGGGAGTTACTTTGTTTGGATCTGCTCTTCAGCCTAGCGACTTACTAGCGTAATTAATTGAGCCTATTCAAACTCGGTCCGCTCATTCGAAAATATAATAGTAGCTGGGATGAGTGTGAAGGCTAGGTACCAAAAGATCAGAAGCCTGGGAGAAGGCACCTACGGACAAGTGCAGGAGGCAGTCGACAAAACCACTGGGCAGCGAGTAGCAATAAAGAAGATAAAGTTCACTGAATAGGAGGAAGACGGAATCCCGCCTACAGCTCTTCGAGAAATTGCAATCCTCAGGTCCCTCAACCATGTGAACGTCTTGAAGCTGTTAGATGTGATCTACAACGCCTAAGGACGCAAGCTGAGTTTGGTTTTCGAGTTTATCGAGGAGGATTTGTGCTAGCACTACAAGAGACGCAAACTGACCTCCCTGCAGGTGAAGTCCTACGTCTTCCAGATCCTGAAGGGCCTGTAGTATTTGCAAAGCTGTCAGATCATGCACAGAGATCTCAAACCACAAAATATTTTAATAAATAAATAGGGAATCATTAAGCTGGCTGATTTTGGACTAGCCAGAGTGTTCCAACTGCCCTTCCCGACCCTCTCCCCTTAAATCCAAACGCTCTGGTACCGCGCTCCTGAGTTGCTCCTTGGCCTGCGCAAGTACGATCTGTCAGTGGACATGTGGTCGGTGGGCTGCATTTTTTACTAACTTTCACATGGGCAGGTGTTGTTCGAGTCGAATTGTGATATCGGACAAATAATTTAAATTTTCAATAGACTGGGTACTCCTACTCCTGAGGATTGGCACTAATTCGGATAATTAAATTATTTTAAATAAGGCCTCCCGCGTTTCGGCTAGCGAACTCTGTAAGTGAAGAATGTGTAGAAGCTGGGGAAATAGTTATTGAGGAAGATGTGCGCAGTTTGTCCTCAGGCCAGGATCAGCGTCAAATAGGCCCTCCACAGTCGCTACTTTGAGGGACTCTACTTATAATTTTACTGAAATATTTATAAAATTTAATAGTACAGAATCATTAAAGTCGCTCTCTCCTGGCGAGTCCCTTTTTCTAGGGACTTCTGAGCTTGTGCTCGTTGTCAGGTCTTAGAAAATTTACGATTTAACGCCTGCTCCTGACATTGCTTTTGAAGTAAAGATCGCCCGTCCTAGAAAAAGCTTGGGGAGAAGCTGGAGAGGTGCCGATAACCCTTAAAATAGCAGGGAGGGCAATTCGGATAGGTAACTGCTCATTTGTATATTTGTCAATAACTATGGTCTAATCCTACATATTTAATAAAAGCACTGCAATCTAATTTTTCCTCGCCCTTTTTAATATATTATGGGAAACGTCTGCTCCTGTGGTGCTGATAAGAAGGCCGATGACCCTGTGTCCAGAGCAAGGTTCAGGCTATTTGAACTGGCCGCCTCTGCCCTTGATGTGTAGACTCATGGCTAGCCTTCAACTTTCGCGCGCCTGCCTGACCCCTAATCAATCTTCTTCGACCCATCGTAGTACAAGAACTACGAGCCGTTCCTGAGCAAGCTAGCAAGTTCAAACAGGAGGTTCCTAGATGCAAGTTTCAGCATGGAGGATTTCATTGAAGACAAAATGAGGCTGAGCGATCTCTATCCTGGCTACAATATGCACTAGAACTAGATCAGGCCTGAGTAGGTAACACTTGGCCCCTTCCTTAAGTACACGTCTTCCCGGTCGTTGTACATCCTAGCTGTCATCATCCAGGCACTGGCTCGTAGCGATAAGGTCAGGACCTATATACTTACCAAAAATAATTCATTCGGTTTTCATGTAGTAAGGCTTATACTCAACGGAAACCCATACTAACTCTACCTCGACGATCGAGTCCTTGTGTCAAATGACTAGCCTATCAATATCAAACCCCAAGGACAGAATCTCTGGCCACTGATCCTTGAGAAGGCCTGGGCCAAGATCAACACCAAGCACTACAGAGGCGATCTAAGCTCCTCTTTTTAGCATATTGTCGAATAGCTGATGGGTTGCCCATCAATTTATTTCCCAATATCAGTTAATATCAACGTAGAAAAATTTGTATAGAATCTTCATCCCGAAGACCAGATGTTCATTACTGAGAAGGTGAATTCCTCTGGACATCGCTGGACCTTCAGTGTCTCCTAAGTCCAATCACATGCCCTCGGAGTTTTTATCGGCAAGTAATAATGGCTTCTGAAATGCTACTCACCATTCCCCTAGATCCACGACAAATCGCTGACCAAAGAGGAGCTGCACATCCCAATGCTCTCTGTGGTCTTCAAGATGCCGGCCGATAAAATCAGGAAATATAATATATTTCCAATCTCCTACATAAGCAGACACTTCGACTCCATCTACATAGGCTGTCTGAGGTAGAATTACCATATGACAGCTCTGCCGATGAACGGTGAGCGACTCTACTCCAAGTTCATAATTTCTTAACCTACTGTCACCTGCATTCGGTTCATCCAGCACTTCAAGGAATATGTGAAAGGTGTCTACTAGTACTCTCCCGCTGACCTCGAGATCTATCGATGTGGGCCCACAGACGAGACTAGATACTAACTGGCGATCGGCTAGAGCATGTCTCAGAAAGGAGATAAGTCGCTAAGTACTCTGATAACAAGACATGTTTAGCAGAATTTTCATGCGCCTTGAGCCTGACGAGTACTTGATCAGCTCCAGATTCAACTGGATCTACAACGTAGACATCTACTCCATCAATATCCTTTCTTAAAAGCCAATTAAAATTATGAATGTGGAGACATCTGAGGCGATCTCCAAACTTCGACCTATCTTTTTAAGTAAGCTTAAGAATTAACCTGCAATCAGCAATGAGAAGGGCATTGTTTTGAAGCATAACTGGATCAGGACGAAAGGCTATGTGCACCTGTTTAACTCCACTGTCGATCCTATTAAATTTACAGTAACACTCAAAAAATGCATCAACGTCCTGCTAATCGGCTAGGTTAATTCAATTTTGGATGGTGATTACAGCACGCACATGGAATTGAAGTCATTTCAGGAGGACATTCTGATTTACGATCAGGCAAATGTCAAGCAGAAAGTGTCGATCGGTGATATCAAAATTGAAATAGATTGAATAATGGCAGCAATGATGTTACAGAACCAGCTTTTCTAATATTACGAGGGGTTCAAAAGCATGGCAGGTGACCGCAAATTCATCGACGCTAGGCAATTGATGCAATTACTCAGAGATCTCGGCTTCACTCCTTCTTAAAACGAGATCCGCTAAATCAAATTCAAAATTGGCATTCCTGAGGAGAACAACATATTTTTTGAGGATTTCTTGTTCATACTGGCCAGGCGATTTGTCGATAAGGACACTGAGGATTAGATTCGAAAAGTTTTCACTTTTTTCGATCATGATAAGGACGATTTGCTCTCCGCCAAGGACTTGAAGTTCGGCTTGGCGAAGTTAGGTTAGTCGCTGAGCAACGAGTAGATCGATAAAATCATCCTCTAGAATGACCGGAATGGCGACGGCTATTTGGACTTCGAGGAGTTTTTAAGATGTCTGATGTCTAGATGAGTCAATCAAATTACTATCCCAGTTATGATTATTGGTTGTGCAGTGACTCGATTAGGCCCTTGATCCGCTGCGAGTCTTTACTGTCCAAGTCCATCGCCTGTTGGAATGCTCGGTGCGCTTTCTCGGTTTCTCCTTTTATTTTGTAAATTTTTCCAATGAGAGTTGGGATCGGTGATTAGTTCGGCATGGCCTTCATGAGTTAGTTGAGCTAGTTGAGTGCCTGATCGTAGCGCTTGAGTTTGACAAGTGTATTGGCCTTTTGATATTTATTAAGCCCATTCTTTGGGTCGAGTGACTAGCTAATTTAGAAATACTTGATAGCCTCGGAAAACAGCCTTTTGCTGGTCAGAGTCATGCCTGTAAATGAGTAGAGAATAGGATTCTTAGGGTTTATTTGGATGGCTTTCTTGAAGTGTTACTCAGCCTAATTGTATTTTTCCTGTTTGAATAGGATATTGCCGAGCCCCCACCACGCATTGTAGTGTCTGACGTCCAGATTAAGAGCAGTCTAGAAACATTTCCTCGCTTTCTGAAAGTCCTAATTGTAAACGTATTAGAGTCCACAAAGGGAGTGTGCATATGGGTTGGTAGGGTTGAGTTGGATTGCTCTATTGAAGAATTTTATTGCGTTGTCGTGTTATTTTTGCAACGAAAAACAGTTTCCTACGATGATCCACGTCTACGGGGCGTACAGACTTTTCTATAGTGAGGAGTGCGCCAAGTAGCAAAGCTCGGTTTGTTTTTTCAACTGCCAGAGACAGCTGGAATAGAATTAAAGACCCTCAAGTCTGTACGGCTCCAGTCGGTGCGCCTAGCTATAGTATTTTTAGGCCTCCTGATACTTTACTATTTCCATATAGCACCTCCCTATGCAGCTAAGAACCCATCCTGTTTTGTACTGGGCCTCAGGTAGTTTTTTGAACTACTCGATTGCCTCTGTGCACTAAAACATGCACATCTTTTGATAGGGCACGGCTATCTTATGCAGGAAGTTAACCAGATCTCTTCCCGGCCTTTTTCTTCGCTTTTACTAACGCTTATACTCCTATTTAGCAAGTCTAGATTAGGTGTGCTTATGCTACGAAAAAATTCCACTTGCCAGCATGCCTTCGAGTTTGCCCTCCACAAATTTGCCTAGCTTCTGGTAGGCAGTCCAAAGAGTCGGGTTGAGTTCCAGAGCCTTGATATACATGTCCTTAGCTTAAGTGTAGCGCTGCTGTTTTTCGTAAATGTTTCCGAGGAGATTGATCCCATAGGAACCGTTCGGAATGGATTAAATCTTGGGAAGGTTCGAAGCTAACAACGACTCCTGAGGGATCAAGGCCTTCTAAGCTTACTTAAGTCGATTTATTTTGAAAGCGGAGACAGCGAATCGGTACCGGTTCAGTTCGTTCTTTGAATCCTTGAGGAGGTGGTACACCTTGTAGTGCTTGTTATCAGCCATGTAGCTTTAGGCGAGGAGTCCTCGGTGATCCTAAGTATCTCTTAAAGCGAGCAGTCGTTCGGCAAGAAAAGCTGCATTAGCCGGCAGATGGTTATTGACACTTTCATTAATGGCTTCGATAAGCTGGGCTTCCAAAGGCACTAGCTATTCCTCCATTCAAATTCAAATTAATCAGAGATTTTAGGTGCGTATTTCTTTAATGGCCTTGAAATAGGCCAAGTCGTGCTTGACCTTCTCGAAGAGATTGAAAGTATTTGCCTCCATCTCCTTCTGTAGAAATTTCTATATGACGCTCTACAGGTATCTTATTTCCTTCTATACTCTCGCGCCTAATTATTTGGAGGCAATCCGCATGGCGCTCAGCATGATTTCAGCCTCCTCCCTGTTCCTGTACCTGAACTTGAAGGGGAGAGTGTACAGCACCTGGTAAAGGCGCTCATCCTACTTGTAGTTCTTCTAAATGAGGAGGTTGATTAAGTCAAGGTAGCCCCTGGCAGAGAACTTATCAATTTTGATCCTGAATTGGTTGATAAACAAAGACTAGAACTTCTCAGGACTGATTATATTGTATTTGGAGAGTGCCTTATAGACGAGCAAAATTTCATCTGGCTTTAAATATAAGACTCTGTTCATCCCGCTTTTCTTGAAGAAGTCTTTGATCTCCTATTAGCCCTTACCCAATATCAGTGTCCGGTTTAGCAGGTAGAGGTACTCTTCGTCGTTTAGTTTGTGCAATTTCGTCGACAGCACTTTATTGATCCGCTTCTACAGTCCTTCGCTCTCGTATTTCATGTTGTCGACACTGTATATCACGTTCATAAACTGCTCGCTCGGGACCTGGAACAACTGCTCTTCAAGCCTAGCAAGCCCGGCTGCTACCCAAGGATGACTATGGATCTCGAGTTTCTGCTTTAAAGCGTGAAGAGAAATATGGTAAATGGCTTTGGCTAAGTCCTTGATCTTGGGAGCCTTAGGATCCTAGATGTAAAGAAGCAGCTAATTGCCACTCAAAAGAGCTATGTCCTTCTAATAGAGCTAAACATACTTATGGGCCGGCTTTCTATGCACGTATTTGTTGTAATACTTTAGTCGTATGGGGAAGGTGAACTTGCCCTTAAGGAGATCTTGCTTGCCCGACAGTACGGTCACCCGCTTCAATAATGGATTTTTACTGAACTCTTGAATTATTCTCAACATTTCAATTATCAACGTAACAGCAAATTCTAGTGGCTTACCACTCGTTTCAGCCCAGATTTAGGCCGAAGCGTCTAGCATAGACTTTTTTCTCTGGACTTATTATTCCTCTTTCTCCTCACATTTTTGGCCGTATTGTTAATGTTGCGATTGGTGTGATGCGTCCTCTTTTCCTAATCGATTTTCCTCTACTTCAATTTCTTAGGCGAGCGATAATTGATCGAAGGCGGGAGCTCATCGTAATGACTCTACTAAACTGAGCGTTACACCTCAGAGTTAAAGTAGAAATTTTAGAAGGCTGGTTTGCGAGTCGAGTAGATGTTCTGCTTGATCTGGTTCTGTATCAATATTTTCCTAACTTATGGCTCATCTTCCCCGAGATCGGCCACCTAGAAGTTCAGGTTTAGGAGGTATGGTTTGAGGGGAGGCTATAGCTTCTTTTATAAGATTTGGGCTGACTTAAGAACTCGCACCCAGGGATGTCCGAATATCTATTTGGCCCCTGCCATCGCGCCCAGCCTGTATTTAGGGTTCTTATTCAGAAGCCTCTGCAGAAGATCTTGCACCTCAGGAGAAAGCTAGGTGTTTTATGGGAAATCTAATTCCTGAGTGAGGATAGCTTACTTCATTTGTTATTGATTATTGGAATAAAAAGGCGGAGAGCCTATTATTATTTCATAGAGCAATGCCCCGAGACAATAATAATCAGCCGTGAAATTGTGTCCCTAGCCTAGTATCATTTAAGGTGGCATGTACTCCAACGACCCGCAGAAGGTGTAAGATTTCTAAGTTTTCTTGAAATCTGGTCGACTTAGCCCGAAGTCCCCTATCTTCAAATGCCCTTCTGCGTCAACAAAAATGTTTTAAGGCTTAAGATCCCTGTACACTATCTTCTTTTCGTGGAGGTATTGTAGTCCGAGCAGGATCTCAATGAAATATATCCTCGCGTTGTTCTAATCCATCCTTTTGATCAGCCGAAGGTTATAGAAGAGTTAACCACCTGGACAGTACTAAGTCACCAGCGCCACGAAATTGCATGTCTAGAAGCAACTTACCAACTTGAGTATGAAGGGATGGTTAAGTCCTACCATGATGTTGCGTTCATTGATGATGAGACTCTCCTTCTTGGAGCTGATAAGGTGATCCTTATCCATGATCTTCATGGCATAGAGGTTGCCGTTGTTCTTCTTCCGCACCAAATAAACTTTCGAGAAGCCACCAGAGCCGATGCAAGTAAGGATCTAGAAGTCTTGGATAGTCACATTTCCGAATTGCTATTTCAAGAAGACTGGCTATATATCCAGAGTCTACCCCGAAAGCAAGTACAGTTCCTTGCTGAATTGGAAAAACATATCTTTCACCAGATCGTGGTTCGTTGTCTTCCAGTTGCTGATCTAGCTTTGCTATCCAGTCAACTCTGGTCATTATATTACTAAGCACCTAAGTCTAGAATCGTCTGACTATATCGGCAAGAAATTCCTTGAGATAATTGTTAAGCGGCAGAGAGACAGGGACAAGGATCTGCATCTTGTGGATATGAAGCCTGAGAGCCAACTTGGGGTTGGCTTTCTCGATAATCCTCCGCAATTCTTGCTGATTGATCTTTTATTGCATATAAATATATTAAATCACTAATGCCCGAAGGTCTTTTTGTGCAGATCTTTTATCTTTTAAAATGTGCTTGACCGGATCATGAATTGCTCACGGTCCTTTAGGTATTTCTATTATTTTTATTGCGCAGGCTAACCACTCCACAGGCTTAGCCACTCCAGTCCTATTTTGGCAGGAAATCCGTAATGTCTCATCAAATAGAAGCAGGACAGGATCCTTGCCATCACTCCCTTCAGTATTAAGACAACCCCTGAATTTTTTTCTTAAATTTTTGTGAAAAAGGAGATTACTGATTTCTGATAAGAATTGTACGCATGAAGGGAATCCATCGGCATTTGAGATTTGTTAGTATTAAAAGCTCATATTCTTTAATAAATCTAAATGTACAACTTTCTAACTTGAGACAACTATCCCTATGTTGAATTGCTGCAGGAATTTGAGCTGCTATTTGAGATTGGAGTGTTGGTCACTGAGGTTTTATTGCATCAAATAAAGTCGAGCTGGCACTATTTCCATCAATGTTCCTCCAGAGCTGTTCTAAAGGCTAGTGAAATACTCTTGAGAAGTGTATTACATATCGAACCAACGCAGAACTCTCACGTATTCCAAGCATTTAAGCAAATTGGGCCTGTACTTAGGACCCACCATTGTTGTTTAGAAAACTTTTAATTCTTTAAGCTTTTTTAATGAATTTTAGGCGTTCAATCTAAAGAATACGATGAGGATTGCAGATAAATTGGCAAGAGAAGCTTCCAAGTGTTAATTATGTTCTATTTACAATGCAACTGGCCTTTTCCTGTCTTGGAACTCCTTAAGGAAGTAAGAGAGCCCCTTCAAGGAGGGGTTAGGTGAGGCCGGCATGGACATTATGGCATACTTATTTTTTTTTGCAACTTCAGAGGAGATGGTTTAAAGTCTTAATGCAGAGTCAAGTTTAATAATCGTCTTTTACATATAATCAAATATATATAAATCACAATGGGACATAAGGTCGCAAGTAAATAGGGAATCGAGGCTTGCCAGAGCTCTCATTTATCTACTGGTATTTGTACGTCACCCAGCTACCAATTTTTGGGGGGTTCATTCGAAGCTTATCTGTAAGCCCACTTCCGATCTCAAATTAAATTCCCTTTTTATTTCTCATTTTAAGAGCTCCAACCATCCCGTAGCATCTCCCCTAACCTTTCTGGTAGCCAATGACCTCAGCTTAATCATCATAGAAAGTCTTGACTTTTAACAAATTTTACGACCGTCTTTTTTAGTAGAAGGATTCAGGATTTCTAAGCATTAAGCCTTAACCCTTGTTGGCGTTGACTTAATCCAGTTGTTTAAACAAATCATCAAATCCTTAGCATACTCTGTGCGCGTGGCAAGCAATGTGTTTATTTTTTATTTTAGGAATCTAGTTCTCCATTATCTTTATCCGCTATTTGAAAGGGAGGTTGAGCCCAGGGGCGTCAAAAACCAGGTAAGTCACTTTCTCCCATTCCTAATCAATGGGATTTTTTTTCTTGATAGCCGAGAGTGTTTTGCTGAAATTATTTCTGCTGATCCACAATTAACCATCCAGTTGGGAGTTGGGCCAACCCTGAGTAAAGAAATCAGGAGGGAAAAACCTGTTTTTGTTTCTTGAATACATTTACTTTCCGTTCCAAAACATTCTGACGCCGTCTAACTTTTAGCTCATAATAAGTCCTGTAGGATCATTAGTATCCTCCCAAGTTTTAGCGAGAAGGACCTAACTAGCCCCCGAGCAAGGCCTGCCAAGAGTGCCTGCTCGGTAGGCAGATCTATCAAGATTCTTCTGGTCCTCGGTCCTGTTGGTTAAATTGATGATGGACTTATCTTCTTTTTATTTTTTTTATAGAAGCTACCTACTTCTAGTCCTCCTTATAGGCTACTTTTTTAACTAGCCTGTGTTTTTCCTGTATCCTTTCGACTACTTGTTTGCTATTTTTTATTGTAATGACTACACTGCCTCTTCATTCGTTTAGTATTTGGACTAATGATTCTTGACATTAACGTCTCTGCCTCCCACGATGTTGCCGTAGGATTGGACGAGTGTGAACTTGTCCTTGAGCATCCCCTACCAAAATTTTGAGTCAGTCTGAAGTCTAATCTTTGAACCAATTTACATTATAATAATCTGATGGAATGCGCTCAATCATATATAAGTATTCAGCGTTTGTTTGTCTGATTTACCATCTGGGTGAATACTGACCTGCTCTTCAGTCTTACTGGCTGCCGTTGCTCGAACTCCTACAGTTAGAGCTAAGGAAAATCCTATTGCTAACTTCTTGCCTCCTACTCTCGTGCTTTTTTGAACTAATTTTTCATAGTCCTCTTGATTTTAGGCCTGTTTTTTGAAGGATTTGTATCAATTAAAAAAGCGGCTTCCATGAAAATAGACAAATTATCGTACATGCACCGAAAAATAAAATTACCTGCCTTGTGTTTTTCAGTTAGTCCGTTCAACTTGTTGGTCTTTAGGGACTTACTGATTTAATTGCAGAATCTCTTTGATTCCTAATCATGCCAGACGACTCCTTTTTTGAATATTTTATGCTTGGCCAACGAGAGCCAGCGGTTGATATAGTGCTGACCATATCGATGTCCAAGGCTCTAGTAGATAACCAACGAGATTTAAAGCTGTTATTTACTTTCCTTGAAGCTTTTTAATTAGTAGAGGATGAAGCCCTGGGCAGAGTGGCAAATGGCTCTTCCCAAGTTGCAACCTGCTTGCTAATAGTAGATCTTACTCTCCTAAAATTGCTAAAAGGCGTTTTGGTATTACTTTTGGATTAGGCAAATGCACCCGCAGAGTCTCTTGAAATTGGCCTTTGAGAGTAAGCAAAAATACTTTTCTGAGAATTGTAGGCCTATTTCAATGATCCTAATTGCATTATCCATGTTTCGGTTGAGGATGTGGATGGTAGCAGTATAAACCAAGAGCTTAAGCAGTTGAGAGGTCCTCGCATTCAATTACTTTAATTGAGATGATCCTTTCGCATGCTTTTTTTCATCCTTCTGGTCGAATACTTTCTGCTTAAAGGATGCGAAGTGTTCGCTCAGAGTCTCTATTTTGTCCTTTTATTTTTTGGAGCTGGTTAGATCCATCTCCCTCTTGATAGCACTTCTAATGTTCAGCTACTAGGCCTAGAATTGAGCGACTAATTTTTAATTGTTCTGCAGGAGAGTGCCGATCGACTTATAGTTTAATTCAATCTCTCTAAGCAGGTATTAGATGATCTTATGATGGAAGTTCAGTTTATCAGCTACGCTCAGTTTCGATTAGGAGTAGCTGGCTATGAAAGGGTGCTCTACATATTTAAACTCCTCGTCCTCTTTCCTCCTTATCAAATTATGCCTTATCAGGATATTGAGTTTGTGCTTGAACTTGAGTGGGATTATCGATTAGATTAATTATACTGTGATTCCTGCCGGCATCATCCCAATCAAGCCAAGAAGTCTACCTGCCTCCTTATCCTTGGTCATGATAGCTTTATAAGTCAGATCCAATGATAGCTGGAATGATCGAAAGATTTGACCTTCATCGGGCAGTTTCTAAAAGTCGTCTAGCAGCTCGAGGAGGGGCTGCTAGATAAGCTGGTTATAGAGATTCGTCAAAGTGTTGTTGCTACATAGCAGTGACGCTGCGAATGAAATTGCCTGAGGGTGGCCATTCAACACCGTCTAGAACAAAGGGTGCTCGCTCGGATCCTTGCCTTTGAATTCGCTTTTTTCGAACAGCTAATAGAATTAGCTGTTCTCTATTTGTCGACTACTCTTCCTTAGAAAGAGCTGGAAGGAGTCAAGTCTGTTCAGCTTGCTCAGCGATATAACTTTTTCGGTGCAGCCTCCTATTATAGAATCAGAGCTACTTATCCTCTCCCTGTTGCTACAGAGTAACTTGCATTTGGGGCACTCCTGCAGAATCTGCCCTAGGAAAAGCTCGAACTTGAATCTCTATTTCTCCTCAGCTAGGAGCGGGTCACAATTATCAAATATAATCAGCACCTTTTTGTTTTTGAGCTAGTTGATCAATTCCTCCTCACTCGCATTCTACATCTTGAGTCTGTTGAGTAAGTTGCCAATCACAAAACTTACTGTGTCAAAGCCCTCCAGGTTTATGTAGATAACCCCGTTCTCAAATCTTCTACGTTCCAATAAGTATCTTCCCAAATCTTTGAGCAAAGAACTCTTGCCGATCCCGGGCATGCCTACTAAATTCACAAATCTGTCGTTGATTATCCTTTAAACTAGGAGCTGCTTTTCCTCAAACCTTCCCACAAAGTGTTATACGCGAGGAGGACCCAGCTAGTATGTCGGCTTGGGAGTGACATCGATAAGGGATCCTCCGATGAATTATGTAAGGGTGATGCACTGATGGTTTTCTTAATCTTTTCTTAACAAAATAAATTTGTGCTATTAACCCTGTGGGAAGTTCATGATGTAAATTTGGTGTTTGGCCAATTAGAAAGACTCACAGATGGTCCGCTTCTCAATCAAACAGGCGCGATAAAAAGTTTTAATGAAGTGCTGGCAAGCCTCGTCCAGTACTTTGTATTCTCTCTTAACGCAGATGACGTGGTGTGCTCCTGCTATCCTAAAAACGTTTCCTATTTATCGACTATGACAGCTTGCCACAAAGATGAATTTTATCGGTTTTTACATATTTTAAAGGATGGTTCTTATCTTGTTACAGTCTACGAGCTAGCCAATTCCAACTTAATTCTCAAAAAGGAGAGCGTCTTCGTAAAAATCCTATTTCCTCAAGGACCAGTTCGCTTTGGTTGCATGTGCAGACACGTGCAGGAATTCGGGTTATTTTTGGATAATTTGAAGGAGGGTTGGAGTCTATGCCAACATCTTTTAAAACCGAAAATTTGTCCTTGTCAGAACCTCTTAAATAGTCTAAATTTCTTGTGAGTGATCGATAATCTGTATTCTCTCATATCTGGCCTCCTCGGTCAAAGAGTTCTTTATTCTGATCAATAGGGGCTGAGAGTACAGAAAAAGAAAGAGAGGAGCTGATAGTTGGATGCGATTCTATTTTTTCGCCTTCCTCTGAAGATGTTACGAGACCATCTTCCTCAACGGATCGAAATTCAGTTGCTATTATTGGAGACTTTCCTTGGACTGCTCTATAAACTATTTTATCACGCCTTAGATCTACTAGAAGCTACAACTCTAAGTTTTATTAGAGATAGAAAAGAAAGTAGTTTCTAAGGGCGAAGGAGGAGGCTACTGCTGAAGAGTGACAGTGACTCCATCAATATCGAACTGACAGACCCCCTTGTTCGCATTAATCTTCTTAATCAGAAGTTTTTTGAGTAGTTCCTACTCTTAAAGCTCCATTGAAATTTTTTGAAATTGAAATTCTGATAATTACGGAATTCAACTCATGTCTGCAGGCAGAGCCAATATTCACAAGATTAAACAACTAATTCAGCACAAAGAAGGCTTAGGTGGAATTGTTTATTAATTTTCAAAACAGCTCTGATTTTTTTAGGTACCTACTGTAAAGGATTTCTGGACGCGATATTGCTATCCTTTACGCCATCTGCAGTTTTCGTCCTTATTTCCCTGCACCATTGCTTTTGATAAAATTAGTTGTCGACCACTGTCGATTCATTTCCTGGTAGCGTGCCACGGGATCACTTTTCTTAATGAGTGTGTCGAACTTCTTATTTGTATATTTGAATTTTTTTGCTTTGGCGTCCTTGACTCTGAGAGAAGTCAGGTTGGGTCTGTACGTGCTCTCGATTTTTTATTTTTATTATACTTTATCAGCAGGTTTTTCAAGTATTTTTGATGTCTGGAGAGCGCTTTTCCTGATCATTGTTGATTTTGATAGTCGAGGCTTTTAGACAGCTGTCTAAGGTCTTTTCTTTTTGGCAGATTAATTCGCTAAAAAATTTTATTTCAAATTTCTTGGGGCAACTGGAGCGGCCTTGACTATTTTTTTTGGTTTGAGAAATATATCATCATCATCCTCTTCTTCAGAAACATCACTGTCAATCTGATTGAATTTTTTATTGCAGATGGTCTATTTCTTGACTAAGGCGTCATTTTATTATTCAAGGTCGAGTGAATTGGACTATGATTCTTATTTAATGTAATTATTCTGAGTGACTTTAGGAAGGGGCATAGGAATTTACTATTGCGAGGAGTCTGATAAATTAAGGTCGTTAAGTTGCTTCATTTGCTTGAGGCGTTGGTAGGCCTGCTGGTATCTGTGATCCTAGACGTCACTTTGTGATGATGACAAATTTTCCTCGTCATCTGAGTAGTCCAAAATGTCCTGGGACTCCATTTGAAAATCAGTTTAATAATGGATGCCAATTGATATTCATCAGGAATAACGCGATTAAAGACATTGCAAACGAAAGCCTTGTAACCTCTTTCGAAGATAGTCTGCGAATTGATTATGTCGCACCTAAATTCAAAAGTCTTGGAAACGGACAGCTGGATTATTAGGTTGTCGGCAGTGTGGTCGATGGAAGCTTCTCCAGCAATTAGAAATAATCACCTCTCCTATCCAGCCCGAAAACTATCATAACTCCTTTGGGAAGGATCACTCCTAAATTATTTTTGTATTCTAAATATTGAAATGGTGCTTGGATTTATTTTAAACTAGTCGCCCAAAGCTAAGGACTCATTTAGATTCCTATGATGTGAGCATATGCGTTGATTTTAGATCAGATCTTCTTTGGACGCCCTTATCAATAGTGTCTCCTGATTCAAGTCTATTGAAATAATCTAATTATAGATCAGGGCCTAATGGCTTCTAACTACGAGACCAGAAGATTTAGAATACCGAAGAATTAAATGACAATTAAAGACGTATGTAATTGAACATCATATTTTGACTTCATGGTGTTCCTCAAAAACTAACTGCTTTGCTTTACCAGAGTGCCATTTAAAGTAGTTCTAATTTATTTTATTGAAAAGAAAATTATCTTTTATAAAAAGAAATTCGTTTTAATTATTCAATATAAATTCAATAATGTATTTTATTCTTTTGGAATTGGCTTTCACTGTCCCGACGCCAGGACAAGAATACACAGTTAGGAATAACTGTGGATTTACTTCAGGATGCTGCATCACTGTCAATAGAGCGACTATAGCCAGCTATAGTGGGCCTCTTGTCCTGGGCAGCTGTGACTTAACTTAATCGAAATGGATACTTAGATATGGCACTGATGGTTACAGCCTTTAGAATAAGGCCTTTAGAGATAGATATATGGGAGTGTATGGATATCCTGCCAATTTAAGCCCTCTCGAGGCTGTTCCTTCTTTGTCGACAGGCTTCTTTAAAGTTGAAATAAGCGGAAACGATGCGAGTGGGTATTTGATTTACTTTAAGTCAAAACCTCAATCCTATTTTTATTTTAACTCAACAACCAAAAACGTCCTGCGCAACATTGATGACCCTTACTCAAGGTTATTCTTTGTCTGAAATATAATTTATGTATAAAATGGAATTAATGAACAAATCGAGAAAGTTTGGTACTTTTGGTAATTAAATTATCAAATGTTGCTGAAAAGGTGGCTCTCTTAACTCTCATTGCCACCTCGACAGAACAATAATTTTTGCAAAGATTTACTTAAAATTTATCACTTCATTGCCTTTCTAAAATAGCTAAGAATAGCATGGTAGGCTTTAATTTAGTTAGGATTAATTCCTTCGGATATAATCTAACGCATAATTTATTGATTTCTCGAGGGCGCTTTTCCTGAACTCTGTTTATTTGATAGTCGAGGCTTTTAGACAGCTGTCTAAGGCACCTTGGGACTCCAATTGAAAATATATGGATGCCAATTGATATTCATCAGGAATAAAGCTGCTCCTACTCCCATGTGATTGTCCAATTCTCGCCACTTGCCAACTTGTGTGAGAGCGTAAGTCCTTTGCTCGTCTGGGTTAGTTACCTGCCCTCCATCCTGATAGTAAGTCCATTAAACATGTAGCTTGTTAATTTCAATTAGAGGTTGGCTGGCTTAGGTGAGCGATTAAGGACGTTACATACGAAAGTGGCCTTGTAACCTTTTTCGAAGACAGTCTGCTACTTGATTATGCGCTCAGCCTAAATTTCAAAAGACTTGGAAACGGACAGCTCGATGGTTTGGTTGATAGCAGTGTGGTCGATGGAAGATTCTCCCAGCAATTAGAAATCACCACTCATATCCAGCCCGAAAACTCTCACAACTCCTTTGGGAAGGATCACTCCCAAATTATTTTTTGTGTTCTAAATTTTGTAAATGGTGTTTGGATTTAATTTTGCACTAGTCGCCCAAAGCCCAGGACTCATTTAGATTCTGAAAACTTCTTAGTACTCGACCTCGCTTTCCTTTAAAAATTTGAACTGCTTTTCGGAGCCATGGATTATGTCGATCGGCTCATTGAGTTGATAAAGATAATTTGAACCTCCGATCGCTTCAGCTTGTGGCTCGATTTTACGATTTATTGCCGCTCCCATCAGTATACCTTTTTATTGAAAGACAGGATTCTACTGCACTATGTTCTGCTAGCCGGCCACTAGCTTCACTTTAATTTGATTAAATGATTTGCCGCAGTTATTGTTAATAATAACTTGAGAGTGTAGTGTTATATACTTGTCATCTTTTATTTTAGCATGATAAATGGCCTACCAACGAATGCTATCAGTTCGATAACTCAGTTTGAAGTCAGTCTAAATTTTATTTTCCGAAAAGGTGTCGATAATTAAAGAGGGCGAGGTCACCAAGTCATTTGGTATTTGTAGGAAATATTGTTTGGTATTGGTTAAAACAGTGAGCAGCCCATCCTTTCCTTTGAGATAAACTTCACTTCCTGCATAATTAAGCAGCTCTCCCTAAAACTATTGCATGTCAGCCTTAACTTTGACTGCCAGACCTTTGTTCTTGTTCAAGATGTGGTTGAAATCGGCATTGTCCGTCCTATATTAATAACTCTTTACTTAGACCTCTTTGTTGAGAGATTAGATGAAAATAGTCCTCGTCTGCAGACTGTTGGGAAGGTTAGGCCATTCGAAGCTGAAAGTATTAGCTTCGATTTGCTATTTGAGTGATTAGACTACTGAGGCAAAGCCATTGTAAATAGTAAGTCTTTAAACAGTAGGCTCAGTGCAGTAGTGTATTTGCAAAAGAAATGTTATAAACATTGAAATAAAATGAAAGCAATTTGGCTTAATGAAAATGATGGAATTGATTTGGAGCTTAACCTTGAATTGATTGATTATATTTTATTTGAAGTGCTATATAATTTCAAAGTGTTAAACTTTGGAGTCGTTTTAAAACTAATTGCCTGAATTTCATGAAAAGCATACAGTATGCATTGATTTAATGATTAGAACTTATTTAAATACCCATACCAATATTGCCGCCCAAATTAAAGTCTATTAAAATAATCCCAAAATCAAAATTTAAGGCAGGTCCAATAGGTCTAAAATATCGATTTTTTGAATTTACAAAATTTCAATTGGCAGTAAAAGGAAACGTATGTGAGTCAGAACAAAAATGGTCTATATTAAACATTACAGAATAACGCTAAATTAACGATTCTTTATTAAATAGAATTCGATTTAATTATTCATTAATTCAATAATGTATTTTATTCTTTGGAAATTGGCTATCTCCCTCCCTACACCTGGATAAGAATACACAGTTAGGAATAATTGTGGTTTTGCTTCAGGATGCTGCATCTCTATCAATAGAGAAACAATAGATTTATTTAGTGGACCACTTGTACTGGGCAGCTGTGACATCACTTAATCTAAATGGATGCTTAGACATGCCTCTAATGGTTACAGCCTTTAGAATAAGGCGTTCAAAGATAGGTTTATGGGAGTGTATGGATATCCTGCCAATTATAACAACCTTGAGGCTGTTCCTTCTGTATCGACAGGCTTCTATAATGTTGAATTAAACGGAAATGATTAGAGTGGGTATTTGATATACTTTTCGTCAAAACCTGAACTCTTTTTTTATTTAAACTCATCTTCAAACTTAAGCTTCTTGCGCAACATCGATGACGATTACTCAAGGTTCTTCTTTGTCTGAAATAGATAATATTTGTATTATATATTTAATTCAATTATATAACAAAAACCGAAATTGTTCGGTTACTTTTTATACTTAAAGCAATTCAAATTACTATCATTTTTGACAAAGTTGTTCTCTGAATTCTCATTTTATTCAAAATATTAATTTGGAATAAAAATTAGGTATTGACTAGACAACATCGTATGCTTTCTTAGTCATACTTGCTAATACAAATTGAACAAAAAGTGTATTATTTACAAATTAAACAACAAATTTCAATAAAATTTAGTTGAGCCATTCTTGTAATAGATATTTTTTTAAAGAAAAAATAATTTGTAGAAGCAATGCTAAATAAATGTGGATGAAAGCTGAACATGCATGAGGTAAATTCGGACGGAATTAAATTGGATTGCAAATTTACTTGGCTAAATGTAGGCCTATAGTTTAAAGAGTGAGTAAATGATTTATTAAATCAAATTTATTATTATCCAATGAATCTCAAGACAGTCCTTACGCCTTATGCGCTTTATTAATCTCTTTTTAAATTAATATGCTTTTCATCGTGACAATATTAAGTGTAAGAACCACAACTGTTGAGGATTAGCTGCAATGGGCCCAAGGCAGAATCGCTGAAGTCGATAAACTGCTTTAAGCACAGGTTGGGCCCAAGCCAGTCGTTTCTCAATAAGGATTGTAGGTATTTAAATTAGTGTCCAGAGAAGCGCTGAAATATGTATCAATCAGAGGGACAACGCTTAACTTGTTGATGAAAGAGCTTAACAGCAAAATGATATACCACAAAGCCGAGATCAGCGGGACAGGCTTTGACATCTTCATAGAACTGGTGCCGATCGATAAATTGAATTAAAACAGATAATTATGAGCATAATAGTATTGGGATTTAATTAAAGCAATGTGAATAGACAAGATAATTGATCTTATCTGCCTGAGTTAAGGTGCAGTTAAATTGTATTTTAAATTCAAATTTTATATAAAAATTAAGCCGACTCATTATCATATTAATGAGACTGCTCTGGAAATGCAATTAATTATGTTCAGATAGCAATCAAACTTTATTAAATGGAATAATTTAAATCAATCTTATTATCGACGTCTCTTTAGCATTAGACAGTCTTACTTCAAATAGAATGGGCCATATTATCCAAGAAAAAGCACACTACTGAGTAACTATGAAAATCAGATTTTACTTCACTATCACATGAAGCATCCTTTATTAATTTTTTGAATTATATGCATATTGGACTTAGAAAATCAAACTCATGCTGGTGATCGTAAGCGTAGAGTTCAACTGCTCCAATAAATTACAAAAGGGCATCAAACCAAAACGGTAATTTGCAAATAAATGAAGTTATGAGCTTCTTACGTCTTGAGATTCAACTTTTCCATCTATGAGAGAATCTTCCATATTACACCTGATGGCCCTGACAGCGCTGCTGGCCATCATAGTGGATAATATAATAGAAGTTATCGGGGTGAAGGCGTAAGGCGTAAAGCTTAAGGCGTAAAAAGCATATCAATGATCAATCTGGGCACAATTAATCTTTGATAGTTAGTTGTGGTGATTAAAATTAAATAAAACGGGTAAATGAGAAGGAGTATAGTAGGGCTACAGCCAGCCTATATAAGTACAACAAACTAGCAATGGGTACATTAATCATCAAATTAAATCGCGAATAAGCATAAAATATATATTGAATTTATTAGATATAGATCCATCTCTTTTCGTCTAATTGCTTAAAGGTTTGAATTCTCGGCATTCTATTTTTACTTTAGCTTCAGAATGTCTGCTGGTTCGTTAATAAAATTTCGTTAAAAATTTATAGATATTATTGTTAACTACAAAGAAGGCATTTAGTACTCGAATTATCAATTCAGATATCAGATAATAATAGTTAATTATGTAAATAATAAATATGTAATAGAAAATTATCAACTAATATAAAATAATCAAGACAATAAAACAATTTTAAACCTTTTCAGTATATAAAGCTTCAACTTATAGTAAACTTGAAGTATCTTATTTCACACTTTTTATTCATAACAATACGGAGAATGTCAACATTTTGAAGTTAATTTAAAGCTTTAGAGTCCAGTTTTCAACTCGGCATCAAAATATTGTTAAAATTCGTTAGTATTTTTACTTTTAAAGAAGCCAATATCTTGTTTTTGTTTACTAAAATCTGGAAATGACTCTATAAGATCTTTTAAAAAAATAGCTGTCTCCTGCTCAAAAATTTTAACTTTCAATTAATCTTCTCTAAGGATTGAACTATCTGCATCAAAATAATATTTATCACATGAACATCCACCCTTCTTACCTATTTATAAATGATTAAGGAGTCATAAAAATTGGTTGCTTTTAAAATTTTAAAACCCCTGAATGTCCTACTCATAGTGATAATTAAGATATAAATTTTTACTTTCCTCCATAAAAATATATGGATCAGATTTATCTTTAAAATTTCGATATTTGGATGTGTGCAGTAACAATTATTAAAATATTTACTAACGGCTTAAAGCTTCCTAAAATTTATAATAAATCTCCTAACTTTCATTAAAAAATCTTATAAAATATAAATGACGATAAGGTAAAAGATCTACTATACCACATGCTAGCCTTATCTAATTAAAAAAGGCCAAATGCAGCTCTTTCTATTAATACACTTAAAAAGATTCAAAGCTAGTCCAAATAATTAAGAATCAGATAAATTTAACAATAACTAAACAATATGTCCAAATAAGTAAAACTTTAATCAAATTGCTAACTGATTTTAAAGCGGTAAAGATTGCCTAGCAATGAAAGATTAGTAATTATAGATGATGACAGTGAGTCTATAAAATAAAGTACTTAAAGTAAATTAATAGATAAAGAATCGAATGCTATTTAAATTGGACTTAGCTCTTAAAAAGAAAAACTACCTATTGATAAAGAAGTCTATTAATTTAATTTAAGATTATTAATTTAGACATAAACTCAAATTTCAAAAAATTTATTGAGCGTATTTCCAAAAGTTTAGGAATCACAACCTTCTAATCTTAAGTTTGGTGCGTGGAGTCTCCAGAGACACAAAAGTCATATAGCCAGCTCAACCTTACGATTCAAAATTTATGATATTTTAGTTGATAAAGATAACAAGCTAATTTATTAATTTGAATTCAACAGAAAAGGAATTAAAAGATTAAACCTCATATTAAAAAAAATACGGACGTCAAATGAAATCTGTGCTCAAGATAATTTAAAAGAATCACTCTAAACATATTTTAAAATAAATTAACACTATATGCTTAGCTGCTAGGAAATAGGAATTTAATAATTAGCTGATAGCCTTCTAAGTATATTTTTGAAAGTACGTAGATTAAAAATGATTTCATTAAGGAAGATAGAACTTACTGCCCTGGCCTCAAATACAATTTCTTAAATGAAGTTAACTCATCTTTAGTTTAATAATACAATTATTGTTAATGATTATTTGCACATTATTTTGATGAGACTCAGTGCTGACTTAAAAGTATTTTGTGCAAGTATTATCTTAACAAGAGAATTGCAATTTAAATGATACATTTATTGAACTGATAAAAAAAATGTAATGGTCTAAATTATAAACTTTAATTTTAAATAAGAACAAATTTACCTGGGAGGGGATATAATAGTTACAATTCATCAAAACATAAAAACTTAAATGTTTGGGTATTGATAATCCAACTATTTTCATGGATTCCTATTTTAAATTCTAGAAGGCCATGTAAATTAGATTTCCCAAAATTAAAATTTATAGCAGTCAATCTTGATTAGATCTTTTATCAATATTTAATTAGTATGATAATGAATAGTTTGTTTTAATATGAACTTGTAAGATATTAATCAATAATAATTTAAAGGAGTTTGCTACTTTTCAAGAATACCTCCATACATGCAACCTTCATATCTTAGAAAATTGCTCTCTGATTTTTAACCTTAAAGAATTTATTTAATTCCTGAAGAAAGCTCCACTAAAAAACACAGAGTTATATCAGGCGGTAATAGAAGAACTTGTTTCACAGAGGGTTGGGTGGAATTTTCAACTAAAATCAATGCAAAAAAAGCTGCATAACTGCTCAATGGAAGAAATGTAATACAGAAAAAAGGATCTTTTTACAGTAATGATTTATGGACTATAAGGTATTTACCGAAATTTACTTGGACAATGCTTACATAAAAATTGAACTATCACTAAAGGATAAGAAGAGAGCGGCTAAGATTCGAGACAAGGCAGGCCTAGTAGTAGCTTGAATAATACAAATAAGCAGCCCTAGAGGGATAGCAAACTAAGCATGCATATGAACGAAAGAAGAAGATAGGGAAGTAATGGACTAACAATAAAATAATAAAGCAGTTTAAAAGTCTTCCCGAGTGATTATGATAAATTGAATTTGATTAAAAACGTTGTATGGAAATCAGGAGTCTTAAAGAAAAGTTAGAAGTGAAGCTCGAATAGTACAAAATGTTTAAGGAGATTTAAACGTCAAAAATTCACTATCTGAATTAAAACAGATTCATACAAAAACTTGAATATAAGCATTAAGAATAAAATTCCCTGTTGTTAAGAATCAATGCAATCATTAAAAACTCTAAAGAATATTTGCCCCCAAAATCCTTGGCTTAAAAGTAATTTGAAAAACGATATAATCACCTTACTATATACCAGCCAATTACGTTTGATGATCTCGCAAAAAAGGAATTAAATGGTTTTTAGAGCAAGGGCAAGCCATCTGTTAGTTAGTACCTTGAGGCCTACGAAAGCAATGTTGTAAGATTGGTTTAGGCCGAAGATTGCATAAAAGACATAATATAGTAAATTAGACAGTGTCATATATATTCTGATTATTTATAACAGCCACTAATTCTGTAAGACTTAGAACTGTTTGAGAGATGTGAAATGACAGAGGAAGACCTATAAAAGGAAGAATAATAAGACAGAGACGATTCGTAAATGATATCCTTCTAGATCCAAAACTTTCTTAAATAGAGGTTTAAAGGCGATTGAATTTGTTTGAATAGCATATATAATCTAATATCTCAATTATTTTCTTATTAATAAACAAAATATAATTTCATAATTATAAAAAGCAATTAGAAATTAATTATCTTTATGCCATCTCTTGCGAAAAATAGTTTAACACAAAATCATCTAATTGCTGAATAAGATGTTTATTGATCAAACTTTAGACACCAAGGCTTAATACGTTCATTTAATAAGCATTTAAACGAATACAATTTTTTATTCCATTTTTAAATAAGTTCATTTATTAGTTTAAAATAATCCGATAATTTAGTTATTCTTACTGGTAAATCTTCTTTAATCTAAATTTCTTCTTTATAAGCTGATATTTCATGGTTGATTTCATTTTAGACGTTGATCATAATAATGTCCAAAGACCCTAATAAAATGTCGCTTAAGATCGATTAGAGTAAAGGACTAAAGACCCTTACTCTATAGCTGATCCGGGCAAAAGACTATCGAATCAAAGGATAAATTCTAAAGCTCAATAAAAAAATATATTCGAGCAATGTCTAACAAGAATCAATTTATTATGTTCAACAGAGACCTCGAACATCAACAACAAATTTTGGGATTCAAGGAGTTAAAACAAATATGACTAGTCAGCCTAATAAACCGTCATGCATTAAAGTTAAAAAATCTCGCTAGCTTAGCAGAAAAAGGATGCTTTAAAACTCAAGAGAGAAGTCTTAAAACAAGATAATGACTCTAAAAAAACTTCAAGTCCGAAATAGGATTTTAAGTGTCAAGGACTCATTAAAGTTTAACTAAAAATTGATTGTCCAGTCATAGGTGATCATCAATTAGTTATTTTTTAAGCTTGCTTATGTAAATTAGGTCAAGCCACCTTAGTCTCAAAAACTTATAGCATTTGTAGGCCCTGGAAATAATTCAGGACTTATCAAGAATATGCTCAAGCAACGAGGTTACACTATATAATCTAAAATATAAAAAAAAAGCTCTATTATTTGGACTCAATGCATACAAAGTGATGTTGTAGAAAATCAGCAGAAATATAATTTAGCCAGCAAATAATATTCACCTATTTTTCCTTAAGATAGAGTGCTTTCACGAGGCCCATTTACAACCAGCTAGAATGTATTTCTGGATCGAATGTTGCAATCTAAATGTAAAGCGAAAATGGAGCCAAAAAAGCTTGAAGGATCGACTATAACTAATCACCTTTAATTCATAAATTAAATATCAACAAAGAAAGGACTATTTTTAAACATATCCAAATATTGTTCACATTTTAAAATCCCTTTGGAACTTATAATTCCTTAATCAATACTGATTTAATCTGAAGCAGATCTTTAAGCTCATGCAAATAAGCTAAAGTCGTTCGATCATTGGATCGCAAAACCTCCCCAAGATACTAACAGGGGTAACGGAATCATTGTAGGACGAGGATTCTAATACCTCAAGAAGGTGATTCTGCTAAAGCGATATAAAGCTATAGTGCAAAAATATATTTGCCCTCTGCTCTACCACAAACGAAAATTCGATATTAGACATTACATGCTCATCACTAGTTTTATGGGGAATTTAAGGGTCTATTGGTGTTCTGAAGGATATATTCGAACATCATCCTATTTATATTAGGAGGATGACAATGATCCTGGGATCCATCTGACCAATGATGCAGTGCAAAAGGACTATCATATCTACGGAAAATACGAAAAGGCTAATAAGGTCAGCTATCACCATATGGAGCGCTATATTGGATAAGAAAAGTTCGGATAAATTCTATTTCAAATGAAGAATCAGGCTCTATTGGCCGTCAAGAGCACAATTCACAAGCTAGATCCCAACGCTCGCTAGGCCAACTTTTAGTTGCTCGGGCTAGACTTTATGATCGATCAGACTCACCACCCTTTTCTGATATAGGTTAATTAGAACCCCTGTCTTTAGGTATGTTGCCCACTTTTATAAAGACTGATACCAAGAGTCGTCGACTAAAGTATCAGATTAGCTGTTGATTGGTTCTTCAAACCAAAATTTCCATAGGAAAAAATAGAATTGTGGAGTCTCTTATGGACACATAAAGTGTGAGATAGTCTGTTATTGTATGAATAAAGTAAGTCGTTAGTCAAGAATCAAAAGTACTGCCTCTCAGTAACGAAATCAGATACAAAGTATTCAGATATTGATTTAGCAAAGCACGATATCAGACAAACCTCTTCTTCGCTAGATTTTATCTCTGCTGAAATTACATTCATTGACTTTGAAAGATCATGAAAGGTAATTAAGTCAAAGAGCTTGTTGGGAGTAGGTCAGATAGGTTAGTAGAATCGACATAAGCTAGCTTTCCAAACTTATAAACTAATCCAAAGCCACAGCTTAGGAATACTTGGACTGCAGGAAATAGTTCAAATAATCGTTAAAATAGTATGTGAAAGGAAATTAGTTGATGCTGGAACTAAGAAAAAAAGTGACCAACTCTGAGATGCAAGTTTTATAGTCTAGACTAAACTAACGCCTTTCTGCACTATAACAAGATTTTTTGAAAATTTCGACTTAGAAATCTAATTTTTCCAAGCGATTCAAGGAGTAGGATAGATATAATTAGCATGTGTCGAGGCTTTAACGAATAATCGAATAAAGTAACAGGATAACCAATCAAAGTCAGGCTTCAATAAATGAAAAGCTGAGCCAAATAGGAGAGATGCTTAGGTAGAAGGTGAATCGACGGTAATATTAGGATAGCTTGATCCTGAATAGCTAGTCATTTAGCCGTCCTATCCGTGAAAAAATAAATTATCTCTAGAGCGATAATACCAAGAGATTCAAATATTTATAGTAATAAATCAGAATCGCCTACTAGAGATTAATAAATTTAGAGGGACAGCAGCAGAAGAAGGCCTAGACTTGTGAGCTTTAAAGACTAATTTCTGTCATTTCACACAAGCCTGAGTACTAGGATTTCTCTAACATTGCTAATAGGATCAAGACAGAGTTGTAGGCAGACATGCTTCGCTTAAGGTCAGACATCTACTCCTTTATTGATTAAAGGCTCAACTAAAGGAATTAGCTCGTTCATCGAAAAAGGAATAATTAAAAACCATTTGATTAACTTCAGCGCTAAGTTTCAAGTATAAAATAGAATTTATTTAACAGCAAAGGAAAAGTCGATATAATACTCAAAGCTTAACAACTAATGAAGGCTATCCGTTAAAGACCTTCTCATTAGGATTTTTGTAGAGGGCTTGATACTTTGAGAAAATAAATCTACTTAGAACTGAACAAGGATAACTCAGAGGGATAACTGAAAAGAGTAATATAAAAAGTGCGTAGACTGTAGTAGCAGCATTGGAATTCATGCAATCCTTCAAGATCGTAGTTTGAGTTATATAAAAAGTAGCAAAATTATCTGCTATAAACTTTTAAAAATTAGTTCTAGAAAAAGACTAAATAGCATTATTAAATTGTCAAGGACCTCTGCTCTTAAAACCTAGTCGGAAGATGGACCTGGAAGTCTGGGGAGTTGCAGCTTGGATTGATACCTTGGGAATAACAAATAATCAATACTTTCCCTGAAGGCTACCTATTCAACCACAAAAACGCATTCATAAAGGTAGTCAATCAAGGAATCTATAGGATTTAACTTGGAATATTTACCGTTGAGAGGCCGGACGTATAAATTAAGGTAAATGGATAATCTGTACTCAAGGCAAAGAATACTTGTTGGCAATCGCGTGGAACTAGAATGGCTCACTCAATAACATAATTCATTTTCCTTAACGAGCTGAGTATTGTATCAGTGTGGTTGAGCAAAGGCGGATCATAAGCATTTTTAAGCCTGAGAAGAGTCTGATCATATTAATGTATATAAGCCTTACAGGATTTTAAATTGGGTCTATCACTTTTGGAAGGATATAGCAACTTTGCGGGTAGCTGGGCTTGACCATTATTAAGTTATCTAAACAAACCGAAATCCTTGTTACTATGGCTTCCATTAATTTTTAGGAAAAGATAGCCAGAGCCATGAAAAAACCAATTGTGGGAGTGTAATGGCTATATGACTCCGCGCGGCTAAGGAAATTGCAACCTCTTCAAAAGTACTAGTTGAAATAAAAGTTTTACAAGCAGAGAGTGGCAATCAGTGGATTCGATTAAAAGGCGGGGCGATAAATTATCTAAATTTTAAGTAACAGAGGGGCGTAAATCGTTTAGTTTAACTAAGCAGATTGCTAACAAAAGGTTGACACTATCCTTGTATCAAGAACTTAAGAAATTAAGTTTAGGCATTTTAACAAAAAAATACCTGCAGTCTTGATGGACTGGTTCGATAGCACACTAGACAGAGGACCTTTGCTTCCTGCTGATTTTGCGATAAATCAGCATACTAAAAACTAAAAACTCTTAAAATAGATTGCAGGATAATAAAGAGGTTTAAAACAACGGCTCAAATAATAGTCGATTAATCAAAAATAGCCTGACTTCTCAGACTGTATCCTCTACTTTTATAAGATTAGTAAATAGCACGAAACGATAATGATTAATCTTGCCTCGCTCTGTTCTGGTTTCGTTTCAAACGTGTTGGATGATCTTGTAACTCACATTATAATCGTGACAATCTCAGACGATGAGTTGTAAACTATCCGATATAAGTATCCCCACATTCAACTTGTGAGGCTAGAGTGGCTCTGGCACTCATTTATGTATGGATTTAGACTTGATTAGAGAGATTATAAGTGCTACTCAGTCCCAGATGACCAATTAAATAGCTTTAGTCTATCAGTTTAGCAGAAATACCTGCCTCGAAAAAGCAAAAAGCCAGATAATAGGCTCCAGTTGAGGAAAAGGTCCAGTACTGTCAGCTAAATCTTTAACAATCTTTACTTTTTACTTTAACCTACGCAAAAGGTCAAACTAATTAGTGCTCGCTAATTAATTCTTAAGCACGGAGGACTCTTGATAGATTCGGGAAGGACCAAGTCCAAATAGTTTATTCTGGTGCTGGCAGACAGCCACTAGTCCAAAGACTTAGCTTTGCAATATTCGATATAATTTCCACTCTGCAAAATCGTATCGATACGATGGCTAAAGCATTGTGAAGAGAGTGAGAGAATCGTTTAGATCGATTGGGATCTAATGCCGTTTTATAAGACGATACCACTTAAGTAGTTTTGCAAATACAGCTTCTAAATTAAAGGATTTAATGAGGTGATGTAAATGAGGTATCGACGTTTGCTTGCTGATTTGGGTGCAAAGGTGAGCGGAATTAAATAAGGGAAGGGCAGTCACATTCTGCAGAGTCAGTAAGGCTGTGGCTAGAACATCTGGAGTTTGAGTTATATAAGATAGCTAATCGGCTGAGTACTATCATTGTGAATTAATATGGTAATTTCCATAAATAAAGAATTAAATATCAAAGCAATTTCAAGCGATGCTGGATTATTTAAATTAATACATAATGAAAAATATCACCACTAAATCCATGGTAATCAATTTGCTCAAAACCACTGTCTATGCCCTTGCCATTTACTAGTTTTATTCTAATAGACCTACTTAGCCTCTCTCTGTTCCTGTCCAAAGCAATGCCTAAATTATCACTTCAGTCCAAGAACTCGGCCCTATTACCATGATTGACCAACAAGGTTATAAAGTCCTATATTCCAAGCAATTCAAAATACCGTTGGCAGTATATTAAACTCTAAGCAAAGAATCAGGAGAGGCTTCTCGAAAAAACATGAGATTTTTTGAGTAGCCAAAATTAGAGAGTAAATACAGATCAAAAATTTCAGACTATGTCCACTTCTACGGACTTTTGAATATCAACAGGGGTCATATGGCTGCTGCAGGCAATTTTTCACACAACTAATCTGAAATGCTCAAGACGTTCAGCCTGGCCAATATCCTCCCGCAGAATGGGAATAACAACAAGGGAGTCTGGTAGTCCTTTTAGTCAGCAGCGAGAAGATTAAGGAATGAGTGCGATAGAGTGGATGTTGTGAGTGGCCCTCTTATCAAAGGACAACCTTTTCCGATTTAAGGTCTCCCTAAACCTACTTAGGTACCCACATATATTTATTAAAAAAGCCAGCAAAACAATTTGGTATTAAATAAAGTGGAGTTTTGGCAGCTAGGATCAAGCCATGTTGTTATGCCTACTCACCTTTATAAAATAATAAAGTGTGTGAAGGGTGGCTCAACTTACTCATCCGGGTTCATCATGGCCAACGCAGATGATAATCACAACAGAGTGCTTTCGACTTACAGCGTGCCTATTTAAGAGATAGAGTAGAGCTCGGGAATAGATTTCAAAGAATTCAAGGGCCAGAGTCTGACTGAAGAGAGCTAACTTTTTAGGCTCAAGAGGAAGGATTTTGATAGAAAGGCATTGCTTAAAAAAGTTTAGAAGAGCTAAAACCTTTAAAGCCTGATGCAAATCGATCAGAAGGCCAAAAGGAAAGAGGTCGGCTTTATCCCTGTCCTCCACAGCAAACTCAATAGCCACTTTCAAGATTAGCTAAAAAAATTTAGTGATTGTAAGGCTGTCCCTAGATTGAAGTAATTATAAAGAGAGATCAAGCACCTTATGCATCTAAGCAAGGTAAACATATAAAATTTTAAGTTGTTAAAAGATGAGATTCTAAGCAGGTGCAGCACTTGACAGGTATTGATTTGATTGCCATTATTGTATTTGGATTATTATGACTTTATCACTCTATACTACCTCTAGCAATAAGAGGCCGACTTCATAACTATTTTCGATTCTTAAAACGAGGCTACTCTCCCTCAGACCCAAAAAGATAAGGAGACTCGACCCAGAAATCGTTTTTAACATCTTCTCTGCTGATCTCTCCTTTCAATAGTACAATCGACCTCCTAAACAATAAGACACTTATAATTTCAGACTCAGCAGAACTCCTACCCATATAAATCCAAGACTGGTCAATCCGATACAAATTAGAACACTCCTGGACTTCAAGAATCTCTAAAACAAGCAGATCAGCAAATTTATTGAATGCAATAGCTTTAAAAGTACTAAGAAAGTCGTGGTTCTCTAAAATTAGAATCTTTTAGTTTATTGGATTTAATTCCAACAGCTTCAAACTATCAAATTTTAAACTCCCGTCCTCAGCTACAATATCACAAAAAATTCTGAGTATTTGATAGCTGCATCAGGCATAAAGATAAAGCTCTTTAAGTTAGACAACAAACAATGCAAAGCCCTATTAATATTCTAAAACTTAACCCAGTCTGCAATCGCCTAAATAATAACTCTGAACTAGAGTCCTAATTTATTAGATTTAGTGACTTTCACAAATACAAAAAACTTATTTTTTCTTCAAATTTCGCACGATCTCAAGTAGCCAATCAAGATAAAAAAGCTAGGTAGCTGCACTCATTCCTATGTGGTACACGATCAGGATTAAAAATAGTTAGTTCTATTCAGTGGACGCTAGCTATTCTTTTACAATAACTAAAACTATGACCTCAAAGCCAAAAAATAGATAAACATCCAGCCTAAGCTTGCTTTACTTAACCAGCAATTACTGTTGAGCAAGTCCTCAGTTTTATTAGCAGTATAGGAAAGGCTACTGCTTCTAGATAGGTAGTCTCATTAATAGAGGAGAGTCTTACTGCTGCACAATAAAATAAATAAACTGATGCAGAGCTAAGGCAAGGTAGGCTTTCTGTTCAATAACAAGGTGCAATTTTTTAGCCTTGCAGACCTCTAATGCTAATCCTTTAGCTCCTTGAACAGATTGCCCAAAGCTTCAATTTAGATCATTCCTAAGATTACGTCCTTTATTCCGAGCAACAACAATCAAGATGAGATTGTGTTCAGATCTAGTTTAGGCATTCAACGGATCAATTTCAAGTCAGCTGGCCAGATCATTTAGAAATTACTTGTAACTGATTTGATTGATAGCATGCATTTATTTGTCTTTGTCCATACCAGGCATCCCCCTCTTTTGCAATTCGCAAAGGGGGAAGAGTCATTTCTAATCTAAAGGCTAACCGCTCTCGCTCTCTCAATGTACCTCAGACTGGACAGCTGCGAGCTCTTAGATATGATCATATAGTTCAACTTGGCCACTAAAAGCCTTGAAGTGCTATGGACTAGTATTCCTGTTGAGAAGAAGAACAACCTTTTGCTGAAGCTCAACAAATTCATCTATGAAATGAAGATAATTAGTCTTAGTCCCCACTTGCTTAATTAAGTTATCGCATTCTACGATGGTAGTCTAGACGTGCTCAACATGCTGGCAGTCACTCTCTAGAACCCCAACGACTTACTCGTCGAGCTGAGTAGCAAATTTGGTTGGCTTTCGGCTCTCAAAAATATGTATAAAAAGGGAAGGATTCAGCTCTCATACATGCTTTAAGTATTCCAACGACGGGCAATTGAGGCCAGTGATAATTTCTGGATTCAAACTCTCAAGGAATTTTCATAGTTTGTATTGTCAGTCGGAAATCAATCTGACTTTACCTTGCTCTATGATTGGTTCACTTAGCCGTCACGCTGTCGCTTCCTAATCAGCAAGTCTGCGTATTAAATAATGCCGATCTTCATCGATTTCGTTAAGCTGGATTTGGACTCAAACTAACAGAACCAGGCATTGCTGGGTCTTTTGTAATAGGCTGGAGTTTTCTAATGGATATACGTCTTCAAAAGCCGAACGATAATGAAAACTTACTCGAAAGGGTAGCCCTCTGCACTGGTAGACTAGCTTTTGAAGAGAAGGCCTTAAGTTTTGTAGATCGAGAGCTAGCTGGCCAAAGATGCAGATAAGGAATAGCTTTAATTCCAATAAAACCAAAGGATAATCGATATCATACATTTTTGTGAATAGGAGAGCTGGGTGATGCTTTAACTTAAGATCAAAGCCAACGAGGCCGGATTGTGGCTTTTATCAGTCTGGATAAACTTCCAATCTGGCTAGTACTATGATGCAATATCCGACGGTCTACTTCAATCAAATCAGAAAATCAAAAACTACATGCTCTCTTAGTTAGAAAGTCGTTCTGCTCTAGGAAAGCTATTTCCTGAGTAGAATGCGAAATTAAGTGCAGCTATTTAGAAGACTATAAAGCAGTTGGTAAACTAGGACTGCAAGAGGGCGCTTAGAATTTCATAGCAATTTTTTATGAAGGGCGATATTCGAATTGTAAAGAAGCTTTAGTCAGAGCCTTGTGTGCAATTAGAATATCTCGGGGCTTTGGTTAATTCCAATAACTACTAATTAAGCGAAATCTAATAGGAGCTGCTAATGCTTTACTTTAGAAGACTTGCTGAAATCAAGCCCAAGTAGTTTGTCCTTGAAATGACCAAGTTCGATATCCAGCGGCTTCCTGTTGAAAGGATGCTACCCCTTGCGAGGGACAGAAACTTGTTGGATGGAACTGCGAATTTGCTGATGCTGTGCAACGATTTCAAGGGCAGCCTACAGTACCATCTAAAATTGCTTGAAAACTAGTTTGTATAGTGTCTTGAGGAATAAAGAAAAGTAGCTAGCTAAGGTTCAATTTAGCGGAGGTTTAAATATCGATCCGTAGTGAAAAACCATGTCACTTATATCCGTAACCTGTGCAACAATTCCCTGAATTAGCTCTAACAAAGGGAGAACTACATGCAGCTGCTCTAGTGGCTCTACCGCAAATACTTGCAGGTCAACTCCAAAAAGTCATCCAAGGCCTCGATCCTCTTCAAATCAAAGTAGCTTTCCCTCCTTTCTGAGTTCGTTGGAATTCTATTCAGCTAGATCTTCTTGCACTACTGCTTAACACAAACCATTGAAGAAGTGATATCACAATTGAAGAGCAACTTCGGCTTACTCTAAGCAAGCTGTCTCAACTCTGTCTTCAAAAACATGTTTTTCGAGTTCAAATCATAAATTGGCGTTTTCGCAGCCATGTCCCAAGCCTAGCTCAAAAGGATTTATACATTAAAATAAAAATATGATTTGATTTCTTCAAAGTCCTACACATGCCGAGGAGTGTGTTCGCTTTGTGGAGAGGTCCCTCTAAAATAAAAAAGAAAAATTAAATTCACAGCTTTTAATTGCGGACATTTGATGGACGGAAACTGTGTTGTAAGATTTTTAGGCTTTGCATTTTGCAATACATGTGTAAAACAAGATTTAATGAAAATTGCGCTAAGTGGAGCTGCTTCCAACCCGAATTAATAAATTAGTCCAGTTTCTAAGATTTGGGCTATCATGAACTAAAAGGAGATGTAAGCTTCCAAAAAACTAAAGGAGATCTAATCAGAAGCTGTGGTGATGCGAAGCCAGCGACGCTTACTTAACAAATTGAAGTTATTTGACCGCAAAATGTAAGAGGCTTAAGCGGGAAAGTAAAAGATCCTGCTGCGCTACTAATTGAAACTATTATGAATTATCTCTTTAGCACTACAAAATAAAGATACAGATTTTAAATTTAAATTTAAATGGCATTATTCATTGATTCATCTACGTGAGCATCGGAGTGGTCAATCTCGAGGTGTCGATGCCCATGGTGTTCAGCTGCTTAAGCAGACTGTAGTAAAGAGAGGCCGGCATTGTCGGCTTCCTGTACAATATCCACAGATCCTTTTCATTTTGGTTGGTGACCACCGAGTACTCATAATTCTCACCCAGAAGAACAACATAGTAGTTAGGGAAGTCCACTTCAAAAAATTGGAAGAAGTTGACGATCAGAGTAGCGTTGTTGTGGTTGTAGGGTACAGCCCATCCGATGAAGGTGTCTGGCTTCCCATTCTTGATGCAGGTGTTGTTGACAGCTACTGAGCCATTCTGGTTCATGGAGTAGGCAGCAGTGGTGTTGGAGCAGCCCCTCGACCAGAAGAATGGATCAGCAGCGATCTGGTACCAGAGGCCCAGGTAGTTTTATAGCTGGAGGCCTGAGACAGGGGTAGGTGTTTTGGCTGAGACAGCTGACAACAAAACAAAAATCATATATTCTAATGACCTTCCAGAAGATTAATTAAACTTATATAGATTTTTGGGAAATTTCCTGATTAGTCCGAGACAGCTCCAGCAGTCAGCTCTCTGTCTTCTAACACTTCCCTAATGGAGTTCTAAATCACTTGAAGTTAGATATTGTTTTAACTGATTCAATGATAGTGTAAATTTATCGAACTTATCTAAATAATTGAGAAATACCCAACCTTTAAAATGCTTGGCCTAATGGGTTGATTCAAGGTAGGTTGTTATCAGTCCATTGACAACTTTAACAGAATGACTTAATTAACAACTCTGCAGTGCTGTCATAAATGTACACAGTATCTAATTGCTAATTTCAAAAAGGCTGATAGACTCCATACAGCCCAATGACTCTCCCAAAATAAATGTCAATCAATCAAGATCACATTCTTTCATATCTTGTAGACTCTCACATAGTCGACTGTGTATCGCTGAGGGAAGATACTGTCATCAATCTATCCGCTCCAGTCTCCTCCCACGGCCGTGTTGATAAGGATGAAGACAGGGCACTTGAAGGAGCACTAGTACGAAGTGCTTGGGATGTTCATCTAAACTACTAGCTTGCCATCCACGAACAGCTTCAA